>JBBPCY010000023.1:7143387-7168453 GCA_037974405.1 Brachyalestes nurse
CTACTCACTATGCCAAAGATAAGACAATTTGACTGGCAGAACATAGTATTTTTGCGCCAACAAAGTGATTCACAGCATATATATATATATATATATATATACGCAGATCCTGTTTATAAAATGAAAATCCTAAACTCGGCCGATTTCCAATCAACATTTCATTCTTGTGAAGCGTGAACCATTTGTATCTTTTCTTGTGGAGTGAGGAGGGCGGAGTGAGGAGGGCAGGGAGTGGAGGGGGGGCCCTGTCCCATTACCAAACGACAAACAGAAAGCAAGTTGATGCCACAGTACTGTATGTGCTGCAGGACATGTGACCTCTGACACTCTGAGTATGCACACACTCGACAAGATGCCAGGCGGTCAGTTGGGCAACACAACTTTCAGTGACGTTCCAGCTCAGAATCACCCTGTACTGCACTGAATGTTCCGCCTAATCTTCCTTTTTAGGCTGTAAAACTGGAATAAAACAAGACCATCTAAAGCTTCTTGTTAACCACTCCCATTAACAAACACTCAGAAAAGCCCAAGCCTGTTCACTGAGGCTTTAGGGCCCTCTAGTGGTAAAATAGAAACAACATGGCCATTAAATTACTGAATTAAAGTAAAAAGTGCATGAAAGTGCCTTGTAAAACAAAACAAAGACAAAAACGATGAATGAGAAAAATGATGAAGTCTTAACTCAATAGAGAAGACACTGTAAACCACACTGTAACTGTGAGTTATGCACCCTGTTCTCACAGCAGGGCAGTTTCCGCGGTCGTCATGTACGTCAGGGCTTCAGCTTTATTTTTTTTTACACGTCTGTGGTGCGAGAGTGTGTGGTGTGATCGTTTTGTTTAGTTTCAGTGGAGACTTCAAACAACACTTCAGCCTGAGTAGTGCCAAACATGAACCATGTGCAACATCCTCTTTCAAAACGAACAGCGTATTGCAACATTCAAGACTACTCAGCACAGACCAGAGGCTTTACTATCTACTGCACAGAGCATGAGAATGTGTTATCATTATCACAAATAATATATTATTATAAATAATTAAAATGTTAAATGCTTAAAATGTTAAACAACAATGCTTGACTGTTACATGTTATATATTGTTTGTGGACATGGATTGAGGTAAATTCATGTGAAGCCAGTTTATCTAATTTATCTTCCCTTGGTGGAGCAAAAGAGTCCATGTGAAATAAAGCAACTGTCATATAACTTGAATATAATTTTGAATATGTTTTGAACAATGCCTTATGAATATGGATTTTGAAGATATATTTATATTAATGCTGGGCAGCGATTAATCGGAATTAATCACATTGTTATACGCAAAATCTAATAATGAATTCAAAAGTAGTGTATTGCGTACTTTTATTTCTAAAGTACTGCTATATGAACAAAGATGCAATAATATTTGGTTTGGAAACAAATAAGGAGCTTTTTAACAGCAGGGTTCCCTTTAACACAGTTACAGTTCAAATATTTCTTACAAATATCAACTTAAACAATAATGTTATCAAATCAAATATAAAACCAAAGCTATTTGCCCCTGCCAGGTAATTCATGTTTTATTTAGTTTGTTATGGAAAACAAGTCCATGACCAGAGGAAATTGCCTCAGAGTCCAGAGCATTATAGCAACTGCAAAGGAGGATCAACTCCATATGAAAGTCTATGTTTCTGAAGTCCCTTTTGTTATAATGGTGATACGTCCCATTACTTTTCCCCATATAATATACACAAAAGTAATGGGAGCGCTACAGGTGTCTGCTGGTTTCTGTAGGGGTTAGGTGACGTGCCCCTTTTGTCCATATTAAATATTATAATGTAACGCCCGCAAAATCCCACCTTCCCATATGACTGGGTGCTGCACACAATATAGACCACAAAAGCACCGAACTTTCAAAATAAAACAATTTTTTATAACCTGCGTTATAAAATACACTGTAAAACAATTGTTGCCGTTAACGTGCCCAGCCCTGATATATGTACAGTAAACCCCCACTTTAACACAGATCAGCAGTTGCAGTTCCAGTTCAACGTGGATTTTTTCTGAGAACCGAATAATTGTTCGCTAAAATCCCCGCACTAACGCGGAAACTGCAGATATCCTCCGCATGTATTTTTACTTTTTTTATTTTTACTTTGTATGAACATGTATATATTGCCATGAAAAAAGCTGTGACGTCCAGGCTGAGTTTATGTTTGGACAAGGCCCGGACATCACAGCTTTTTTCATGGCAATATATACATTTTCATACATTTAAGTGCAAATTAAGAAAAATATCATTTACTAATTTTATAACATAAACATTAACATAAATTCAGTTACATTTCCACATAAGAAATAACTATAAATGTTTTGGTACTGTGGAGAGAAACACAAAGAAAATGCGTCTTGGGATGGTGAAATACCAAAAGTAGCCAATACGAGAAGCTATTTATTTCTCCTTGCTGCTGATTGGCTGCTGCCCTTTGACGCAGCTGCAGACCAGAATTTCCCCTGTAGAGCGTCTCGAGTGTTCTCGTTTTTTTTGTTTTGTTCTTCTTAAACCACTGTATTTTTATTACTGTAAATTAAATTAATTTATCACTGTATTTACCTGCTTATACCAAAGAAAACGCACTGCATGAATTACAGTACAGTCTATACAGGGGTAACATCAGTACAGTACAAATACAGGTTTACCATTATATATTTTTTCAGGGTAATGTATTAAGCTGAGTTTAAAATGGGGCATATTTAGGGTTTACAACATGAAAAAAGGCATTTTTAGGCATTTTTTTTTTACCAGATTACAAATACACGTTTTTTTCACAATTGAAGTGCTTTTAGAATGTAACCCCTGTGAATTTTAGGAGTTTACTGTACATATTTAAAAACTAAAAATAAATTATATATATGTATATAAAGAAACATTGTATATAAAAAACAAATTAAAAAAGTAAATATATTTCAAAAATCTGTTAAATATTTCATACAAATATCAAAAAGTGAACAAAGACATACATAATTAAATGAATTAAGAAATAAACAAACAAACAAACAAATAAATAAATAAACAAACATCAACCTGCCCTGAACCTCCACCCGGTGTGACTCTGAAAAGCTATCTTTAACGTCTCCTCTTTACATAACACTTCTCCTTTTTTCTGCGGACACTTTGCTTCACTAATGCAACTCATTCACTTTCTCAAAACAGCAGACCTTGTCAATAAAAATAAATAAATAAAATAAACTATGGGGTCAACAGGGGCCTCTGCTTGCACAAGTGACCGGTACCTCCAGCAGAGCAGAACAACAGGTTGTCCTCACAGAGGAGCCAGAAATATCAGCCTTATCATGATAGACGACGGAAAGAGGGGAACGGGATAGAGAGACAGAGAGAGAGAGAGAGAATTTCTCTCCACCTCCCTCAGCCTGAGGGACTAACTGACACAGGCGTGACTGAGGAGATCTGCGAGGTGCCTTAATGTGCGGAGGAACCCAGTGAGAACTCGAGAGGAGGATGTGTGTACCTGTAGGATCTCAGCAGCCTCTTTCTCTTCATGCCTTTGGTGAGGATGTGGCTGGGGGGGATGAAGTTGCCATGGGGGTCTCGGTGCCAGTCCATGGCTGCAGAGCCTCTTTATTTCCTGCAACAGGAGCTGAGCGAGAGACTCGTTCTGCTGCCGGGCGCTTCCTGGACTCTGCACGGCCTCCCCACCCCCTTCTGCTTAGAGCGGCAGCACACACCCCTCCCTCTGTCCTCCCTCTATCCTCCCCTCACCCTCCCCGCTTTTCACCCCTTAATCTTATTAGGCCTCGGGTACATGGAGTCCAGCCTGGGGCTTCTCACAGCTCAGGGACTCCCTCTCCCTCTCTCTCTCTTTTTCTCTTTCTCCTCTTTCTCTCTCCCTGTCACTCTCCCTCTCTCTCTGGCTCTCTCCTCCTCTTGCTCTCCCTCTCCCTTCTGCCCCCCACTGCCTCTGAGTCACTCTCTCTGTGTCCTCGCACACTCTCTCCCTCACTCTTTACCTTTTTTACCTCCCTCTCTCTCTCTTTCTCTCTTCTTTTATTATATTATGAAGTATTATGATACCTAGACCCCTCCCACCATGCTGTTGAAAGATAAGGGGGTCTTTCAGGGTCAGGCGGCCCCACTGAGGTTACCTGTGAGGTTACCTGGAGTGAACCTCTATGGAGAGGCGAGAGTGGGCGGAGTTTTAGATGTCAAGGTGAAAGCCTGAAGGTTCTCTGTGAGCTGAGGAAGCCCCAGAGGGCTCGACCTTCTCTCCCACAGGTCTCTTAGCACGAAAGATTCCGGGCTGCTGATCTCCAGAGCTTCAAGCGAGGCCAAACACCCCGCGTTCTAAGCCTGGTGTTTTGCTTAAGACGTTAAGTTGTGCCGTGGGGGGTGGAGTGAGGGGGGAGTGGGGTGTAATACCCTGTGTGGATCACTAAGTGGCCCAGTTGTGGCTGGAGACCCGTGGGACCTCGGCTAAGTCCTCTGGCTTCTCCTGTAAAGTCTCCAGGCCAGGGCCTTTCACCTACATTCACCACACGATCAATACGAGATTCTGACCATTTTCTCACACTTATTAAATTCAGCTCCTAAGAAAGAGTCTTCCTCTAATCTCTGCCCGATCCCAGTTATGGATCTAAAAATGCTCTTTCTTTTCTCTCGCTACTTTGATCTTTATTCATCTCAGATCATCAGATATTCAGTTTTGAGATCCATAAGGATGTTAATGAAAAGAAAACTGAGAAGCCGATGAAAACAACAAAAGAACCTCAGTCTTAAACTGATTTTTACTTTTGCTCCTTATTTCTCCTAAACAGGTGGTGGTGGTGGGGGGGTGTCAGGAGAAACAAGTCAGACGAAGGTTAACAGCGAAGGTTCAGTCTAAACGCTGGCCGTGAGTCGTGTGTTCGTGCTCTGATAAAAGAAGCTGTCGCAGCAAACTGGCTGATCTTAAGCTGCTTTGCACCGAACACAATGGAGCATTGAGATTACGGTTCCTAGCAAACACTGATTTATTCTGATCCCTGAGCCAATACACAGTACTGTGCAAGGGTCTTGAGCCACTCCTCACTTCTTCACATTTTGTTTCCAAAGATCCAGGCTTTCTTTTATTTTTAATGTGGTCTTGAGGAACAGTTCTCCAGGCTTCCTGAAGGACTCTCATTTTCAGTCCAGTCCCTGAACCTGACCAGGAATGTTTTTTACTTGTTAAGCCACACAGTGAGCGATGTATGTATCATTCAGGCATAACAAACCACACCTAACTGAAGGGCTGAGCCAGTGAAGAAACAGGAGCAGATGATTCCAGATGATCAGGCACCAGTATACTGGTGGTGCTGAATGCTGAGTGGTTGGAACACCTTTATTCAGGCACCTTGTATCTTTAGGCACTTTGTAGCCTGCCACAGTAAACATCTGTTCCAATTTCTTTATTTTAATCTACTTAATATGCCAAAGATAAGACAGTTTGACAGACAAAAATAGTATCATTGCACCAACAAAGTAATTCAAAGCAATATATAAGGAGATGAGGGGTGCCTCAACACTTTTGCACAGTACTGTTTGTCAAAATTCATACAAAAATGGTCTATTGACCACAGAATCAAGGTTCTGAAATGACCACTCCAGTCCCCTGATCTAAGCCCCAGTGAGACCTTGTTGCATGAGTCATAATGAGAGGGCCTACGACCCTGGAGCATCTTGAGAGATTCTGTACTGTATTGAGTTGTGGTCATTTCTGAATGCTCTTTATTTAAGAGGAGTCATCGCTGTTGCATATAAAAAGGTTATACAAAGTACTAAATGCAGAACTAAATGCAAGCTACCAACTACTGTGAATGTGTTTTTGTAAAAGCAAAATAAATGTAAAGCATATTTAAAAATCAAAACAACAAATGGTTTATTTTTCAACGATTTTTGCAGTCAGATAAACGGGTCTCAACATCTGTCGTGCTGTCATGTTCGAGTCCACCAGCAGAGTGCATCAGAGGAAGAGAACGGACAGTTGTGGCTATGGACTGTTCAGATTAAATGAAATTAGATTAAACTAGATGTTTATTATTCTATGTATGTTAACGCAGTATCAACATCACAATGAAAGGTGAGAATAATTACTAAATCACATCAGCATTAAGGTGCAATACTTCTCTTTTACATTTTAACATTTATGCCGATGCGTTTTAATGAAATGTGTCGATTACGAATGTGGAATTGCATATAAGGATTTATTTGATAAAGTGACACCCTCTCCTCTCTCCTTCTCATTCCACTCACAGCAAATATTATGAGCTTTTCAGACAGACCTTACTTGTGCTAGCCTCTCTCTTACCACTTACTAAAAATTCTTACATTTTTCTCTCTTTTTCTCCCTCTCCCCCACCTCTCTCTCTCTCTCTCTCTCTCTCTCTCTCTCTCTCTCTCTCTCTCCCTTACACACTTACACACACACACACACACACACACACACACACACCGGCGTGGCACTGGCATTATTTGTGGTTCGCCTCTTCACACAGAGGAGCGCTTTGGCTTTGTGATCATTTAGGTCGCTTCCCAGAAAGGTTGTTTTGTTTTTCTGCATAAATTATCCCAAATACGCACAGCCGAAGATCAAGTATCGCCAAAAACGAACCGCGTCGTCAATTATAGGCTCATGCAGGCAGCTGGAACATTTACATAGCCTACAGCAAGTGCTCCAGCAAATCTCACTGTAGCATTGTCATTTTATTGGGTTGACATGTTTAACAAATCACCTGTGAGTGAATCCCTTTGTGCCGTCTACTCGAGGAATCCCCGATGACAGTTTGACAGTTTTCACATCAGGACGTTTTTAACTGCCGAGACTTTAAACCCTCCTCGCTTGCCAGCGATGGCAGTTATTCCCATTATAATAGCACTACCCTCACGGCAACGGGCCACTCAGTTTCCCTTTTTACTTTACACCCATAAATATGAGGCCATATTTGTTTTTAATAATAAAAAAAGGATTTATACTAAAAGCAAAAACATTTAATTGGTTCAAGCATTTCTGTCTGCATTACAAATAGAGCCTGTTTCATGAGAACTACTTGCAAATATTTAGTACTTCTTAAGTTTGATTAATGAAATATTTGACCATACTACTGTGAATATAATTTTTAAAGTCATAAATCATAACATATAGCGTGTACTTGGTTATTTGCCCTGGTCATGATGTCAGCAGTGTCCAGCTCCTCATTGCTTTCTTTTGTTCATGAAGCGATAAAGAGCAGCACACACAAATCCCTCCACAACTACCAACACAATGAAAGTCCACAATAACACAGCTTTCTCCTGCCATTCTTAGTAATCCCTCAGGGAATGCACATGCTGCTTTGTAAGGGGAAAAAGATGCTTGTCTTTCCTTTAATCACCTCTGATGCAACCTTCTGCTCTTCAGTTTTGTCCTCTAAGTGCCATGGATGGATCATAGCTGTTGGGTAGATGGTCAAAATCCAGCAGGGTGAGTCAGAGCACACTGTTTCTGTTGGCCTGATCCACGGTTCTTAGCATCAATCAACAGAAGGGGCTGCTGCATGTGCTGGTTGATAATGCCACTGACAGTTGGAAAGATCTGTCGAAGGAATGATTACATCTGTAAATCAGCTTGATCTTTGACAACATGCATGTATTGATGATGTAATATCAAATTGTTGCAACCTTGTTTTTTTGTTTTTATCTGTAATTTTTTTACATAATATGAACATTACATTGTGTGAACATTTCATGATGAATGTGACACTTGAAATGTACATAAGATTTTTTTTTCTTCTCATATTAAATGACACTTTCAGGAACAAGTTGTTTTGACAGAGACAACACAATGTATGTAGCCTAATGAACACTGTTCCAAAAAAGAAAAATGTACACTGGAGTACCTCACAAGATTTAAGACCAGTGCCAAGGAGGAAGCCATTTTGCTCTTTGCGAATCTGGATGTTGAAGACTTTGTCCTGGTAAAGTACCATCAGCGTGTAAGGCTGGGAGACTGAACCCTTCGAGCTGTCTCGTACTAAAAATGCTCCATCCTAATGAAGGAAAAGATACAGCTTTAAATATCAGAACACTATTTAAGTGTATACTGTATGCTGTCATTAATTCAATATATTTGTTATTAGGTTACTGTTACAAACTTGGTATAAAGTACAACTCCAAACCACTGTGTGTGTTAATTAGTAATTAGATGACTTCAGCAGTAATTTTATTTATTCATCTGTTGTATTCATATCCACCTGTTTTACTAACCAACTAACAGTTTGTATATATAGCATAGTGTATTTTCTGTAAAGCTGTATTTTATTTTGACTTTATGCTTGTATTATATTTTCTACTTATATTGTTCTTGCTCTTGTGTCTGTGTGTGACTATGCAGTCAAAGCCTGAGCAAGTTCCTCTGGAACCAATAAAGCTGTATGATTCTGATTCTGATTCTGCATCATAAATCAGGTTAGAAAAGTACAGTGAAAGAGACTTACCCTATTTACCCGTCTTAAATTGCCCTCTGCCTGACCGCGTGTGACCTGCCCCACATACCACTCAGGGTCCATGTCCTACACACAGCAAATGCTGAAAATGATCCTCTAATATATTGTACTTCAATGTCATTACATACAAAAAGAGATGCCCTTATCTTTCATCCTGTTCATTTATTTCACTCTTAAAGAATATACAATGGCCCCCAAAAAGTGTTGGGACATGTGTGCCATAGTTGAAAATGTATTACATTCATTGCGTTAGGAGACCAAGTTTCTCTGGAGGTTTGAATCCAAAGTGCATTTCTTATTTCATGATACCATTAAGGAGCACACGCTCAGTGACCTCACTTTAAGAAAATCAGCCCCTGACTTTACAGTACCCTCAGTGCAGCCTGGTTTTCTGTTGAACCAAAAGTATTTTACATCTTTAAAATGTTCTAATGCTTAAATGGTTAAAGTGTCCAAATAAATTTTGAGTCCAGTGTATGCATATTCTTTAAATCTGGGGGATTCATATTTCAAAAGCACCCAATTATTCACAAGACATTATACCATTGTTGAGCCAAACCTCCCATCTCCACTTGAGCAAAACCTCCCAACTCTATTTTTTTTATTTGAATGTACTTACAGCCTTTAACATTCAACATTTCATGGTGAACTGATAAATAGAAAAACTGATAAATATTTTACAATTACATCATATGTTAAGAAGGTTGCAGCTTTGAAGATTTTGTGCCCCGAGCAACAGTATGAATATGAACAATATGAACAATGACAGAAGTACGAACAAAAAACCTAGGAATAAGTCTCTGCCTAATACCAGCCTGAAGTGAAGGTGAGGTCACCCAATATTTTTTGTAGCACTACAGTGAAAAGGCGCCATCTGCTGAACATCCTCTGAACTACACACAGTTTCAACCCACCTGTTCCCTGCCTGTTTCTAGGTCAAGGGGCCTCAGTGGTTGTTGTGGTGGGCCTCTTGAGCTATTCCTGTGGCTGGTTATTGCTGTCAGGTGACAAAAGAGGTTCAATCAGTTTGCTTATGATATAAAATGATAAAAATGTCGTATAGCACATACCATCCTGAAGTCTCAATGGCAGGGATCCGGTTTGGAGCAAGCTGTGTGAAAACAGCGAAATGTGTTTTGTGAAGTATGTACATATTTTAAAAATGTAGATTTCTGCAGCATTACATTCTTTGGACATATGTAGATGAAATTATCATTGTATCGTGTGCTCATGTTTTGCACAGATCTAAAATCTTTAGCTATTATGAAAAGAATAATATATGAAAGTAAAAAATGACCTCTCGGATTGACCACCATGTCCGTGTGGAGGTGGTCTTGGTGAAGGATTCCTGTGCATCGGAAACGTGTTGGAGTTAGGCCTGGAACCTGTGAAAATTCGCAAAATAGAGCATTAGCAAAGCAAGCAAACATTTTTGTGTTGGTGTCAAATGTTCTAATATTGAAAACAAAAACAACATTTTAAGTGTTGAAACAAAACAATGCAGGTAAACAAATAAAGTGATGAAGGAATGTGAAAGGAAGACTTACTGTCATCATGGAACTGTTTATGAAAGGCAATAACACAATACAGAAACACCAGTTTATATCATTATACAGTTTTGTTTGTGGAGTTTTATGGACAAATAGAAGTTAGCAAGATGTGCAGAAATCAATGTAATCTTTTTAACATTCTTAAACCTGTTCTAAAATACTTCTCAAGTATTAATGAAGAGCTATGTACCAATTAAAATAAGACTCAGGTATTTAATAGTGAATGCTATGATCTATAAAAATACAGGGAGGAGCTCACCTCATGTCTGGGATCAGGTGAATGCCTGCAGAAAAAAGACACCAAGACATTAAATGTAACAGCAAAACACAATATTTTAAAAGAGTTTGTGCGCACCTATATTTAAAGCAGTGTAGTCTGTGATAGGGCTGTAACGGTACATGTATTCGTACCGAACCGCCACGGTACATGGGTCACAGTTCGGTACATGATGTCATACAAAGAATACACAGTACGACAGAGAAGACATGATTGAAGTAATGCGATCTCAGAGGGACCAAAAAACGCCAGTAAATCATAAACCTGGGTCGTAGTGTGTTGCAATAGTGCCACCTACTGGCGTGACACTTCTGCTGCCTTACACATACATGAAAATATAAGCAAGAGTGTCTGTTTACTGGTTAATACACTGCTGTTTATTTAAAACAGATGAAAACAAACCAAGCCTCATTCTTTAGAACTTTTTGTTACTTAACTTCTCTGTATCGTGAACCGTACCGAACCGCGATGTCAGAACTATAGTGACCTTTCTGTACCGTTACACCCCTAGTCTGTGATAGTAAAATTAACCAGATAGTGACATTTTTTCTTGATTGCTTTTACTGTAGAAGTGCAGAATGTCAACTTTATTTATGGGTATTTACATCTGTATCATAAGCTGTATGGTAATATACTGTCCTGCTTTTACAGAATCCCCATATGCCAGTAATATGACACATGTACATAATCACAAATAAAATGACAATGTTTGGTCGTACATCATTTGCAGCTGCTCCCTGGCAAGTCTATGACCCACAGATGTTGGGCATTTTTTCTTTTGACGCACTGTCAGACATGCAATGCTACCATTTTCAGTTCCTGCTTCTCTGAGGATCTTTTTTGCTCAAAGAGTTATCTTTAGCAATTAAAATAAATACTCTTTGGACTTGTGAAACTAAGCAGTCGCTTTAGCAGTACATTTCAGATCATTTCCTGTGTGCAAGATGAAGCTTTTATCTTTGGCAGTGACAACATAAGTGAAGACGAGACATTTACACTGGTGACCCTATTTATATATATGTATATACATACATACATTTCATATATGGCATTGTGTGTACTGAATCTTTTTTAATCTCAGCAGACTTTGTAATCTAGACTTTGTACCTTGAGTTTTATGTTCTTATCATTTGCATCTTGTAGTGAATCCCTATGATGGTTATATGTGGTGGTGCGTTAGTATCTTTGTTATAGTCTTTGAAAAATCTAGACACACTATCCTGGAAAGTGTTCTTAATAATTTGTATTCACTATGATGAGCATAGTTTTGAATATTGGTTTCTTTACTACATACCAAATGAAGTTAACATCCTTAATGCTTTTGATATATCTCTGCCTGCTATATTGATTTACTCAGAATAGCCTACTTTTCAAGCATTAACACTTCTTTGGCTCTTCTTTGGTCTCACATAACCACAACATACTTAAAACTTGTTAAATTATTATTTTCTTTCTTTTTATTTTAATACTAGTTTTCCGTATCATATACAATGCTGTCACACAGGGAAGGTTAAAGCTAGTGAACTTTTTCTAAGACATGGGGTGGCACTAATGTGATATTACTGTGCAGTAATGTGACAGCTCAACATGCTTGGAGGAGAACTGCCAACTGTTTTAAATCAGCTAATAGACGCCTGTGTTGGCTTGCATCATGCTTTTAGGGGAGAAAGAGGATCAGTATACCTCACATCAAAACCAAGGCCTTTAATTATTATTATTATGCAACAACTTAAGAAAGGATTGTGAATAAAAAGGTGATTTGTAAATGCTGTATATGAAGAACTATCTAATAATTTACATACTGCCTTATAGTTTATAGACTACAAGAGCCATTCAGTTAGCGAACACATCAATAACAGCAAAGCTTATGCTAGCTTATAAAGAGCATACCTGCTAAACGATTGACCTGGAGTGACAGAGGACACACTCCTCCGCACTCCTCCTATGGGTACTGGGGGCTTGGACATTCTTAGAGGTTCTTGATGCTTATCTAACGCACTTTGCCTGTGAGTAAAAACAACACAGTGTTCTTTTGTCAAAGGAATACATGTTTCAAGTAATTGTTTATTTCCAGCTTAGCTATTTAAAATGAATCACTAATGTATCTTTGAGTTTAAGTGGTAATACACTCACTACACTTCTAAATTGGGAAAAATGCTATTACAAATGCACATGAAAAAAAACAGTGATTCCACGTATAGTTCTCAGTAGCTCTAGCAAAAATGTGATGATGAATTCACAGGCACTAAAATAGACCAGGCCACACATGGCCGGAAGTTAATGGTTTGCATGAGTCACTTGCATGTGCAGCAAGCATATTATTAACAGCCATGTATGCTTATGCATTGGCTTTGAAATCAGACCATTTCATTCTGCCTCACCATTTACATCAATAGAGATTTTGTTCATTTTATTAGCCTGCCTCATGTCAAATTTGTATGACCTGGAATGGCATCATTTTTTTTCAGATATTGGATCACATTTATAAAAGTCACATTGGCCTAAAACACAAAAAGCTATTGAACACAAGCTACAAATTGTGGCATTAAAGGGTTATCAGGTTTTATGAATAGAAAAAAAGTAATGACAAGAAGAATGACAATACCTCTTTGGCAGAGGGGCGTTCTGTAAAGGACATTGTTCATTGAAAGAAAAAAAAGAGACAGTGTAAATAGTAAATCATTGGCATAAATATATAATATATTATTTTATCTAAAAAATATATTATACAACTATATATTATATATTAAAAAAATTACCCTTTCATTGGTGAGATTTCCCCCTGTGAACACAGATAGCAGGTAGATAATAATATGCGTCTAACTATTAATCACATTAATTACAATCCTGACTCACAGCGACAAGATTGACATGCACAGTGACATGCAAAGTGTGAACTTGCAAAACAAAGGAAGGTAAGCTTAGTTTTTCAGGAAGATCTTTTTTTACCATTTTGTGTTAACCTTGGCCTTGCTTTTTTTTTTAAACAATGTTCTTACATTAGCCTAGAATATTAGCTTAGGACTTTGACTTGGTCAATCTAAACCAGTTTAATTCTTCTTTAACCATTATTTGGTAGAACAATTTATGAGCATAGTAATCTGGCTTGTCCACGTGATCATAAGCAAACTGTGGACAGGCAGCAATCATCTTTTTGGTGAGCCATGGCTTTCTCCTTGCAACCCTGCAATGCACACCCTTTTTATTCAGTGTTCTCCTGATGTTGATACTGGACGCATGAACATTAACATTAGCCAGTGTGCAGGCAGCCTTTAGTTGCTTAGGAGGTGCTTTTTGTGACTTTTAAGACTACTACATGATTCTGTACATGTTTACTGGTCATCCAGTACAGAGGGTGAATTACCCCTCCATAACTGGGGGGTACTGCCTTCATAACACTGATAAGAACCCTCTCCTAACTGCTATTTTTGTCTCTTTAGTGGGTGGTGTTCTGGGTCTTGATCGGGGGGTACAGTACCCCCCAGTACCCCCCGTAATTCGAACTATGATCCAGTACTAAGGAGACCTTCAATGGACTTGAATTACCTCCATTTTTTCACAGTGGTGCTGACTGTGAATTGGTGTCCAAACTGTTTTGAGATTGTTTTGTAACCTTTTCCAGTCTAATAAGTATCAACAGGGTTGAGGTCCTCGGAAATCTCCTTTGTTGGTGGTATGATAGACTTCCACAAGCATGGGTTGTGAAGATCAGAGTTTGGGAGATTCCTGTTCTTTGAACAAAACAGGATACCCACTCACACTTGATTGTCATCTCATTGATAGAAAAACTGTGACTATAATTTAACCTTCAAATTACAAGATGATCCTAGAGATTCACATCATTTTGACAGATTTGTAATGCTTGATCATTTTCTTTTAGAAATTAATTACTAAATATTTTGTGTCACTTGTTTAACGGGATTCTCCTTATCTACTTTTTGATATTTATGAAGAAATTCAATTTACGAAGTCTCAAGCACCACTGTATATTTAACTGTGCGATGCATTATGTGAAGATATTTCCTGGGTGTTTTTTAATGAGGTTCTAGCTGTCTGTCCTTTTATTTCCAGACTAAACACAAACTTTGGTCATCTGTTAGTGGAAATGCTGTAAAGCCTTCGGGCACTCCTGTAATGAGCATCTGTCTGTTTTTTCTGGAGGATATTTCACTTTAGAGTCCAAATTTGTCATTAAATTAAATGTCATTAACAAAGTCCTTTAAACTATAGTATATGAAGGGCCTATTGATAATAAAGGGATGCTATTTAATTATAGTTTCCTGTATGAACTGTAATAAAAAAATCTTCCCATTTAAAAAATATTAGTAACTTTCTATGTAATGAAAGTTTGTTATAGTCTAAACCAACGTACATCTTCACAAGAAGGGTACATTGCTATTGCAATCGTTGCTATTGCTATTGTTACATGAACATACATCAGGAGATAAACTTTCCTAAAAATCTAGTAATTTAATAAGTTACCTTGGACTGGTGCAATATTAGACCCTCTTTCCAGAGTACTTGGCTTTTTACTGCGGTCAGGAGCTGAAGATAAAATTTAGCAATGAAAATAAGAATGATTACTTGTTTAAACTTAATACTGAATATTTAAATATCTTCTCCTTATCTGTCCAACATCAAGATTGGCAAATCCTGTTATATAGTATTTTGTACATGCCTTTCTACAACAAAATGCATTGCAAATACAATAGTTTTTTCTCCCCCAAGGCAAAAAAAACAAACAAAACGAAAACAAAATTTTCACTTACGAGGTGGTTTCTGAGGTCTGTGAGGAGAATGCTCTGACCTCTGGAATGACCCAACAATCTATAAATGAAAGAATTCATTAATTGCCTTTAAACAAATAAAGAAGTGAAAGGGGAAAGCAAATGAAGTATAGAAAATTCTGGGAACCATGCAGGACTTACACTTGGGCGTCCCGTGGCTGGGAGTGGAGGACCAGGCCCAGGACGTGCAGGAGGTACTGGTGGCTGGCTTTTGTTGACAGAAGTGCTAGCTCGATCTACATACAAATAAAAAAAAAGCCATTAACACTGTTAGCTAAAGCAAAAAATGTTACACTGATTTTCTCAGGGTTATGGGGTTTTAGACATTTCGCTTTGTATTGTTCAACACACAAATTACCTGTGGAAAATCAGGGGAACTTGAGTTTACTGTTATTTTAAATGATTTACCAATGTACTCGCTGTTGCCCATGGGTTTAGCAGCGCGGATCTGGTGATGCTGCTGGTCATCAGAGGGCTCACTTGGAGGTGGTTCATAATCATTATCACTCCCCCCTCCACCCTCTGTTGCCGACTCATAATCTCCACCGCTGCCTTCACCATCATCGTTTGAATCTGGGCTCTCATAGTCATCACTTTCCTTTACAGCAGAATAGATGTATGACCATGATGAGTGAAAATGGAGCATGACTTGAACAAACAAACAAACTGAAAAAAGTTAATTAGGTACAAACTCTTGAACTTACAAATTCTTCAGAATCCCATCCTTGTTCCTCCTGAGCAACTTCTACTATAAATCGTACAAATAAGACAAAAAAGTATAAAGTTGGCCTCAATCATGGGGAAATCAGTGTTTTGCTGTGATTATTTCTTATTTTTCACATTTTCTCCTTTTGGGACACACTACTTCGATTAATTTTTCATATTTATCAACTTTACTCTCCATCAGCAGCATCCTCTGCAAGTAAATGAGCTGTTTTGATTTACAGCTGTGACTCAGCCAAAAATAAATTTACACAATTGCAACTCAAGCACAGTATATTTAGGCTGTGTGTGTATGTATATATAGGTGATCTTGGTGAATAGAAGAGAGTTTGTCTAGAGGAATGGGCTACAATGTGGTTGAAAGCTCATTTCTTCTTCTTACTATACATTTCTAAAGGCTGTAAATGTCAAATGTTTTAAAGAACTAATGTTATTCATTTGTGCTGTCTGAGTCCTTTTTTCCTCTATAAATTTCATTTTAACACAATTGCTTACATTATTTCATGTTCATATTAAATAAGTAAGTATGTTTATATTAAATTATTAATTAAATTAAACGGCAAAAAGTACTTGAAACTTTGTGTCCCATAATTTTAAAAACACTATTTGTTGGAACCCACAGGCTGTGGCAACAACAGAATGTATGACCAGTATGGAAACATAATCTGTACCTGTTTCTTGGAATTTAGGAGCAGGGGTCCTATAAAAAGTATGCACATTTAAAATCATAAATTATCATGAGTGATCAAAAATCTTAGATTACTTTGAAATGACTTCAAAACGTCTTGCCTTTTAGGAAAAATACTTCTCTTCTCCTCTTTCTTGTTGATTTCCCGACAGATCTTTGAGATTAATCTACAGAAGTATGTAAAATAAAATAATATTTACACATTTATATACTATTTTCCCCAAAGTGTTATTGCTGTAGTTATTTTAAACATCTATATCTGTATCATAAATAGCACATTCATTCGCTGACCACATAAATGTACCTTGACTAACTGTGAGGTAAGTATAAATAACTGGTCTCTGACTAGTTACTCCACTACCAAGTGACAGCTCCATCAAAGCACAATATGCGTTAATCTAGTGAGGTGAAACTGGTGGGTGCTCTAGCTGAAGACTCAGCTTCAGCAGGATGTGGTAACTTGAACCGTTCTCTTTCCTCCATTGCACTTTAAAACTGCTCTCAAGCCAAATATGTATTCACTGTGATTTTGAATAGCACTGTACTAGATTCTCAGTGTTTTCAGTAGTTCTTAATACTGTAGCTCTTAGAATAATTTTCTGTTCCTTAAAAGCCTGCACATTCAGCTATTTCAGATCCCCGAGGCACAACTGAAGCAGCGCACAATTCTGCTGTGCAATGGTTCCTGCCACATCTGCATTTGTTGCACTATCTTTCCTCAGCTGTGCTTCCTCTTAATGTCAGCACATGCACCGAGACACAGAGACATAGGACCATTTTCTATTGCCATGTGGAAACGTTTAGCATTGTAAATAAAGGACAAAAATACGTTATTATTGGTAAGTAGAATTAAAACACAGCACAAAATTACAGGCAAAAATGCATAGGGAGAATAGGGGAGAATAATCACACTGCAAACTTTAAGGTCGAAAAGCTGCAAAGAATTTGTGGCAATACTCACGGGGCATGCAGTTTAGGAAACTTTTGAAGGTCATTTTCTGACATATTCTGGAAACACAATGAAGACCATAACAGATCAAAACAGGGTTGATTAAACAGACATTCTCAAAAACAAAGAGCTAGGGTGTGAGAAAGGGGAAAGAAAGGGTGCTAATGCAGAGTATTAATTAAAATAGAAATAAAAAAACACAGAATTCTTTGATCATAGTGATTAGTATATTTGAGGAATAAATTCAGCTGTTTAGATTGCTTTTTAGGTTTCTGTCTTTGTCTTATATTACATAACACTAGAATGAATACAAATATACATAATATAGCACATTTAAACAAAAATGTGCTGTTTTTTATTAAATATTAATATTTTTTATATATACTGTTTATAAGAATACAGTGATAAGAACATAGGGGACTGGTTTCCTGCTGCACTCCAGATATTAAATGCATGTGTTTAATTCCACCAACAGCACTTGATTTAATGAAGATTTGGTTAGTTTTACTAGGTACTGTAGGGGAACTTGGCTTCCTCAAGGGGACTTCTGGAAAAGGCTAAGCTAGCCCAGTGACACATTCACAGGGTATTTTATTTGCATTATATAAGCTAGTGTATACACCACTAATCACACCGATTGTAACATTAATTTAAACAATATAACAATAAATTCTAGTAATGGTGCCTCCTTAATCTGTGACAGCATGATACAATGATTAACTCATATCACAGTATAAAGTTGGGAAATGTTCACAATGCACAGCCCACACATTAAAAGGTCGAAAAGACACACATATATCTATTCAAATGCATTTAACATCAGGAAATGTAACGGACACTAAACAAGATTTACAAGGAATGTGGTGGATACATACCAGAAATCTCTGTCCATTCATATTATATTTCATAATTACTTTGTCACAACCCGCAAGCTCTCGCTGTAGATAAAAATGACAAAACCTGCTCAGTCACAAAGGACAGAGGAAAAACAGACTCCACAACAGTATAGTATCATTATCAGATTTTATATGGACAAGGTAAATCAGGATAATCAACAGTGTGTCTTTGATTATAAAGCCTGCACATGTGATGTGATTATTTTAACCATAATGTAGATAAACTCTTTAATGTTAAGTACATCAGGCCTCACTGACAAAAAACAACAATAGTTTTAAAGTTCCAATTCAAAAAACTGAATCAGTCATGCATAAGAAGCTAAAGGTGCAGTGAGAAAGTTACTTACCCTTCTCAGAAAGTCCGCTAAGTGAGGCGAATCCCAGCTCATGACCTCTAATTTGGAAGGAATGCTATTAAAACTCATGATTCCAAGTTTGTTAATCTCTGGGATATTAAACAAAATGAAAAAAATACAGTTCCCAAATCAAGTATTTTAAAAGCAAGTTCACATCACTCCAGTGGTCATCGCTCCTGAGAAACTGAAAAGATATTTTGTCTTGGCAAATCCACAATGTGTGTGATAGCAGCATACAATCTGACTTTAAGGGGGAGAAAAATAACACCAGGAAGAGTTCTAGTTGAGACACAGCAAAGTAAGTAGTCTTGATAGAACGCTCAGTGTTAAAAAGCAACAATAAAAAACTAATAAATAAAAAATATAAAATGTATCAAAAAATTGCTGTGGTCACAAAAAATATTGAAAATTCCTCCGAAGTGCACCAGTAAATCTTTTAAAAAACGACCAACACCAAGGATTTGCCGAGGCACACTGAGAAAAGAAAGAATGACAGTACTTCCCTTTAGGTTTCCTGTTGATCGCACTGGTAAATAGGGGAAGTACAGCCCCTAATGTGAAAAAAAGAAATGAACTGTTTTCTGTTTTATTTGCATACTCACACTATATTAACCAGATGTCTTTTTTATTGTAATAAATAAGAAAGCAAGTAAGGAACTATATTAATCTGCCTCTTTTGGGCAGTTTACCACAGAGTACCACCAAACCAGTTAGGTACCAAGCAATACCAAGGCTAGTGCTTCAATCTAAATATTGATACTGGCACATTGTGAGAAATTTGATCTTATCATACACATTTATTTGCTAGACACATTTTTTCTAAACATAATTTTCCTTCGCCAGTGACAATAAGTTAATTTATTCATTATCCATGTCGCTTATCCTTAAACAGGGTCATCGGGGGTACTGGAGCTAATCCCAGCACTCACAGACTGAAAGGCGATGAAACACCCTGCACAGGCCACCAGTCCATCACACTTCTCATCATAGTTTTATTCTTGCATACAAAAGAACATTATTGGGGTAAGCATGATGTTGGGCAGCCCAAGATGGATTTTGGGGGCCTCAGATGTTCATACATGGCCCTTGTTTAAGCTTCAGTGGCTATTATGCAGGTTAGGCAACATCCTTAGTCCAACCTCATCCACCCCGAAAAGCCCAACAAATTATATCACTTTATAAACATTGATGGTAAAGATTTTTGAAACTAGTTTATGAGGTATTTTGTACTTTTTATACATGAAAGAAATGAAACAAAATAACTGAACGCACTGGCAACATCTGGCGTTCTGAAACTGGAGCAACCCATTCAGTTTTTGTGATAATTTGTGTTACATAACCTTCCACTTCAGTACGGAAAATACCTTTTTACTGTTAAGATCTGTAGCTGCTGCCAAACAGATTTAGGTGAATCCAGTTAGGTAATTAGCAGGTTAGCCCAGTAAGCAGCATTCTGTGGGTATTATTCTGTGTATTATATTTGTCCCTTATAATTATCCTGTCTTTATGTACTTGCATAGCACAGCAAGTCTGAAATTCAGACAGATCCTCCTTTAGTACTTAGTATCATTGAATGAATAATATCAAAAGCTAAAAGATGGTAAATAAAGTCAGTTGAAGGCCAACTCAAAACATACACCTACACATGGAAAATCTGAGCTTTCATTTTATTTGCCCCTGGCTTCAAGGTTGTTAATGGAAACTGGGGATGTGAACATGTGTCATACTGTTGTTTTATTTAGATCTCTTCTCTGTCATGCAATCTAAAGTTTGCATGTCTTCATAACTTTTAACTCTGTACATTATTCAGTGTTTCCACTTCCTGCCAACTAAAGTTGCTGCTGAGCGTGTATTGGTACAGAGGGTGGGTGTACCTGAACCAATGCAGGAGGATAAAGCAGACTGTCAAAGTCACACACATCCTCTGTAACTGTGTGCCACTCAGTTGTTGTAGCCAAGAGATACAATTGGTTCCATGTCTGTCTACTACAAACAAATGTAACAGAGCCCTCTTTCTCCTGGTAGATCAGTAAAAGTTAAAATGCTTATGGTCAAATATTAACAGTACAAGTGTTCTGTAGATATTTCTTCTTGAATTAAGGCATTTGCTTGTGAATGACTTACATTTCAAATGTAAAACTCTAAGTCTTCTGATAAAATCTTTTTAACAATGCAATTAAATTTGGTCAAAATCTTGGTCATAATAATCACAATCCTATCTGTCATCTGAAAGAAATTATTTAATCTTTAATTGAAGTAAATTTTAGTACATTTTGCCTGCCTTTAAACATCTTCCAAGGTTTGGATGTGTCATCTTGTATAAAAGCCATGGGAAATTAACCAATAATATCATGTTTTTTCTTCCCTTTCTACCAGCTATCATTAAGCCCAATCTTTTATTTTTATTCCTGGCTGCACAATCACACATCTCAAATAATCCTGCTGGTTAGCCTTCTGTAGACTTTTTCTATGATAATAATCTTTAATAACCTTAACAAGCAAACACATTAACAAGCATAACTACATAGTTATTACTATTTAGTCAATTTATGCTGTATACATTGTACAACAAAAAACAGGTGATTTTAGGGTCAGAAGTGTTTGCATTGTTCCAACCTTAATTTGACTGTTATTTTATCTTGGTCCACACACACAAACTGAACAATCCCTTTCATGTATATTTATTTAGTTACACTTGCACTCATGTTTATTTGAATGAAAAGCTGATATGTGTTTTAGTTTTACTGTTGCTTGGCCCATGAACATGTAAAGAAAAGGAATTTAAATAGGGATCCTAAAAGTCTAGCCAGCTTAGCTACCTGGCTTTACAAAAAATTACAAAAATTTATACAATTTATAAAATTAATACACATTAAAATCAAGATTTTAACAAATCACCATTCACTGACACAGAAAACTCACAAAATATTGTAAAATCTTTTGTCTTTCTATTTGGGATTTTTAGAAAAACAGATGTCAGTGAGATCCGTCAGGATTCTTGAGACCGACTGGGATTGAGTCCTTTTTCCTTTTGTAATGGACATTTTTCACAATCCAGCCCTAAACAAGTCTGTCAAAGCATATATGCAGGTCATTAATTGTTCATGCAAGAAAGCCCACCCACATCACTCTGTTCCGTAAGTAGAAATGGGCCAAATCCCCTGTACATCTAATAATTATTTCACTGTAAGCAGGTGCATTCAAGATTTACAGATGTATGCAAAAATTTCAGCCGTCTCTGGATGTTTTATTTAATCTACAATACATACAAGCCCACAAATAATGCACACCTACAGTTAATGTATTAGTTTCAATGTTTTTGAAGGTTTATTTGACTCATTTTGGCTCATAATGACAATAAAAGGGGATGATCAATTATGAGACCCTGAAAACCTTTCAAGGTGTGCTTACATTTAATATTTATCCTACTTTTCTAATAATGCTCTTATAGAAGTATATTTGAGCAATTGCCTAAATAGTACTAAAAATGATTGCATAAATCATTTCAGTTGTTTGACATGACTATTTGCCAGAACTGTTTTATTTATCTTTAGTACCATTTTGATAAACAACAGCGCCATCAAATGGTTGTAAGTAAGAGTTCAGATACAAAAGCAAACAGAGTTAGTCTAAAATAGTAAAGGGTAGACAATCAGTTTAGATCAAATGGCTGTTAGCTGTAACAAAATGTTGAAATTTGGTGAGTCGGCTGGTTGAAAAAAAAGGTGAGTTTCATTTTGAAGGTTATTGCCTCACATTGTTAGTTTCTTATTGCACTTAGTCAATCATCTAGCCCGTCACTGGGACTCCCTTCAGTTCCATATTCTGTGCTTATTTATACCAAGTTGTTACTTTTCAGATCTACAATGAAGGCACTGGGAGGAAAATATCCTGCTGTTGTGTATTTTTGATATGCTTACCATTTTTACATTGAGATTTAGTTTTTTTCTAAACACAATGTTTCTATATTTTACTGGCAGGCACAGTGGAAGACCAATTGCAGACAATTGTACATTATGTTATGTTAATTTACAGAAAGAGGAAGTTACGATTGACAGGCAAGTAGCAATGGCTCAGATAAAAAATGTACCCCAATATGTAGAACAAACCAGGGATATACTTTGACTCATTATCAGACATTTATCAGTAATATAAGTAGCGCAGCATTTATCATGTGGTGCCTTTTCAAATAACTTTTCTGTTGACATTCCTGACTGGCTGCTACTTTAACAACATTTGTTCAGTATTCACTATTAGTTGACCAAATGCAAATAGGGGTGATATTCAGCAAAATGAAAATGAATACGCCATACTTCAGTATATTTTCTACCTAATAGAATACAGTGATTCAAGACAGCCTCAGGAATAAACAAAGATTTCTTCAAAAAAGAAAACGGTCTGTTAACCTCATTACATTTATGAAGCTTCATATTTACACTATTATTGTAAACAGTGGAATCTATTTGAACCTGGTCTTGGCTCTCAAGTTATCTGAGGAACTAAGTAAACATGCAAAAATGTTATGTTTTGTTCTTAAATCCACCCATTTGTGGCCTAAATTAAAAACATATACATGAGAAAACATTTTAGGAGTTTAACATTGTACATGATTTAGATGGCTTTATACATCTCACAGTCTCTTCTGTGTAAACAGAGGAAGTTTATGGACAGACGTACAGACAAATGGACAGAGTGGCTACTATAGGACACCTGCATTTCATGAAAAATCTTAAACTGCGCTTAAACTTCTATGCATTAAATGTTGAAACTATTTTAAAATAAAAAGTATAATTTTATTTAACAATTTATTTGCATTAACATGTTTGAGAGTAAAACAAAAACATAAAAAACCAAATCAGCCCTGGCACACAAAATAACGCCCGCACACATCCTACAGCAAATTTGCAAACTTGAAATTACAAGGTTATGTCAATGGAAATATCCGTTCATCTTAATTCAATTACACCATATTGCTTAACTCTACTCTGTAACAAGATCTACATGAGTCTGGATACGTGAGTGAAATTATCAGAGTTAAAAAAAACAAACAATTTATGAATTAAAAAATAAAAACCAACGCTTACTGCTCCAGCAACACTACATCTTCAGTTAGTCTTTGCTTATGACGTTCGCAGATATAATGCATGAAGAGAAAAATAAAAGCCAGGTAGTCCAGTCAAGAAAGTTTCAGAGTTTGATCACTCTTTGCTGATGGCTGACCAGTTCTTCATTCTAAAAGAGGATGTATATAACAAGGGTCGGAATCAGTGGCTCTTTTTGGAGGACCCAAACCCTGAGAATCCCATTACAGCAGCCATTTCATCATCTTCTTCAAAATTAAGGTCCTCCTCTGCTTTTCTCTTCTTTTCTTTTAGCTTCTCCTTTTTGTAGGCCTTTGCTTTTTCCTCCTGAATAAAGGAATTAAGGAAATTTACTAACAGTAAACAGGGTGAGATCTTAACAAATCTTATCTCTATTTTTCTGTAACTCAATGTGATCAACAGGCTGAATTCTATAACAAACCTCTTCTCGTAACTCCTTCATTCGTTCCTCAAAATCATACTCCTTCTGTTTTTCCTCCATCTTTTTCTTATTAATCTCAAAGCGTTTTTTAACTTGGTCCAATGAGGAGCGTTCCACTCGCATCGACATTCCCAGGTTCCTCTGGTCTATAGAAAAGCATATTTTATTGTGCATTTTTGCAAACAGTTAATCAAAGAATACAATGGGATACTCACGTTTTTTGCCATTGATATGATCCAAAAAGTTGATGGAATCTTTCACAACACAATCACAGACATTGCAGTAGTACCTGAACATAAATATAATGAAGACACTAATAAGAAACACTTGTCATAGTCAGAAATACACATCAAATATACATGCTGCATACATTTCAAGTTAGATTACGTTCAAGTGTGATCAACAAAGTGCATATTGAAGTTATCTTCAGTGACATATTAAATCTAGTAGAACTGTCACATATCATATCCATCAGAATGGGACAATCCCATTGACAATCATTTTTCTTATTTTTCATTTTGAAAACAAACATGGCTTCTTTTTGTTAAATGTTTTGAAAATCCTATTCTCCTAACTCTATGCCCTACCAGCAGGGTGTAATAAAGGTGTAAAGTGCACTAGTTAAGATTGCAAATGACTTGTTTTTAGTTTCGGACCAAGGCTGCATCTCAATACTAGTCTTACTTATTTTAGTGCTGCATTTGACACTTTAGATCAAAATATTCTCATAGATCAATTACAAAACCACATAGGTATTCAGGGACAGGCATTAAAATGGTTTAGATCATACCTGTCTGATCGATACCATTTTGTAGATTTAAA
>JBBPCY010000023.1:7177754-7201763 GCA_037974405.1 Brachyalestes nurse
TATGTTTGTAAACTTGTGGGAGGGCTCTTTGAAACCCTAAGACCCTCAGCTATTGGTTAAAGAAAAGAAATTGACGTAAAAATCCTCCTATTACGACAAAAAAAAAATTCTGGGCAGGACCCATATACCGGTCCAACCCCCCTAGCGGAGGGAGAAAACTTAATAATGTGGTAGCATTGGATCTGGACAGGAAGGATTACTATGGGAGCTGGAAGGGGTGGTTTGCGATCCTGCCTTCTCACACTGCGACACGGGTTCGTGGAGTGTTGCAATTTTGGTATTGTATCATATATATATATATATATATATATATGTATATATATTTTTGCTTGTGAACAAGCTGTGATGGAGAAATTTCTCAAGCAGAAATTACATTTCTTACCCATATCAATCCCAAAAGAAAAATCAATGCTATCAGAGGGAGCCACTGTGAATCGTTTTTGTGGTTGTTTTATTTTACACATCAACAGTTAGCAAAGACATATTACCATTGGCACTCCTTCAACGACACTATACAAAATAAATAGATGAATATTTAGACATTCATCGATTGCACATTTGTAAGGGGTGGGAGTGGTTGGGGAAACACTATACAAACAGACATACACACAGCCACACACACACACAACCACACACACTGGCAAACACACATCCACATGTACCACATACACACAGATGCATGAGCGGCACTCATTTGATTGGCGAGTCTAGGATCTCTTGGTAATCCTGCCGAATAGCCCTGCCTACCCTGTAAAGCTTGATGCCGGTCAGGACAAATACACTGACCATGATGACCAGCGCGCCAAAGACGTCGTAAGCGGAGGGAATCATCCGCAGAACAATAAGCTGCAAGAACATGGCCACCACAATCTCCAGGTGCTGGACAGTGCTGACCAGGGCCGGATGGAACTTGTTGAGGGCATAATAGACACCCAGGAATGCTACAGTGGAGCAGATACAGATACCAATGAGGTAACCCCACGTCTCCCCGTCCAGGGGAATGATAGGCTCCTGCATGATGAACATGGTGGACGCCCCCCACACCGTCCCTGTCCAGCCGAAGGTGAACAGAGCTGTCCACATGCTGACGCGCTCCTTGATGGCCCGGTACACGATCATGGATAGGGCGGCGGTCAGGCCGGCCATGACTGTCATGGTGTAGCCGAAGGCCTCCTTCCAGAAACCCAGGGCCGATTTCTCCTCGTCCGCAACGTTGGGGATCATGACCAGGCACAGGCCGAAGAGGCTGCCCACCACTGTGACTATATCCGTGTACGCAAGACGCTCGTCCAGAAGCAAGAAGGCTAGAACGGCACTGAAGACGGTGGTGGTGGCCCGCCACATGATTGTGCCATTACTGGGCGGGACAATGGCAAAAGAAGTATAGGCGCATGTGATGGAAATGACGTTGCAGACCCCGTAGAAGAATAGGCGCAACCGGTAGCCCTTGGGCCCAAACGGGGCTTCCTTGTAGTAGAGGACCACCAATATAGACAACACTTGGATTACAGAGCGGATGAAAATGAGCTCTAAGGATGGCACTTTGGAGCGGTCAGCGGCGAGCCGGGTTATGAGGGCAACACAGCCGTGAGCGACTGCAGCCCCAAAAAGAGCCCCCCAGGTCACGCGGGACGCTAATACCGAGGCCTCGCCAAAACTTGCCAGCTGCCCACCGACACCCTTATCCCTCTGCTCTCCGGCCGCCTTGGGCCGAGCATCCATCGTCCCAAACAAAGTCCTCCCATGCCCACTGTCCGATACCAGTCTCTTACTGGGGTTGTTGTCCATAAAGGAGCTAAAGTCCTCAAAAGAAGGGGCGTCATCGTAGCCCTCGTCACCCGGCTGAGGGAAGTGCGTGGCATATTTTACTGTGACTGTGTTTGGGTGAATTTTGACTCGTTTCTTCGACCCATACTGCTGACCTGTTGAGGACGGATCCATGGTTCTGACCTCAGTTGGGGGGCTGCAAAACCAAACAAAATAAGACACAAGTTAAGATAAGATAAACACACAAATCAATGCTATTGGACCAAAACCTCACGCCTGTACAACTGGAAAATGTAAAGACATGAGGCGTGGCTCAAGACCTTGGCCCTGTACTGTATGTCAGAAAAAAGAAATTACAAAATGGAGGTACAAGGTTTTGTTCTGATGATGATAGTATTAGTATAATTCAGCTTTTTGTTCTGGTTTCACAGGGGCCATCACCCTCTGATCCCTGGCTTTTGTACAGATGTTAGAACAGCTGTTTAGATGTGTTACAGGTCTGAGAGTATTTGCAGCTCACAGTAAAAGGCACTGTGCTATCCTTGCATTGTCGATAAACTCTCTGGAGATTCTGCCACCCAGCCTGGAAAAGAAACCTAGAGGAAAACAGAGATGTCTGCAGTTTATTCAGACTGTCCAAAAACAGTGTGAAGGCACCAGGGAGGTTTAATTCAAAGACTGAAATGTATAATCTCAGCACATTACTGCAATTAAACAGTTTAAAAAATTCAAAACAATTTTAATTTTAATTAAAAGCATCTGCCTCGTTCATTAACAAGCCCCGCCCTTGTCACTCCTAAGGCTGATATAAATATCTTTCAAACGCTGCGAAATAGTATGTTGAGAGTTCAGAACGACAGTGGATATTAGTACTGCATTTTAAAGATCTCTGGCGACAAGCTCCGGGTATTTTCTTTACTGCTGAGAAAGTCACTTTAGCTGTTTTCAATTATATATAGGCTTTCTGACCTTTATTTTATGGGCCTGTCTTTTCTTAGCCAAGCTTTCTATAACTACCTCAATATATGAGACCTTCTGAACCTCTTGGGCCAAAAAGCCCACAGCCCTGGCTCCTCCAAGGTTGAAGGTATTGGGACATGCAAATCAGACTTTGGCAGAGAGTGCTGCATGACTGGGACAGACCTTTTGGCTTCTCAGACAAACCTGGATGGACCTGACCCTCTTGATGAACTGTATGTATCTTTATGTAGGACTAACATTGCAGGAACTCCTGATCTATTGATCATTTGTAAATTACATGATAAAATATACATTGATCTTCCCCAATTGCTGCTTTATGTCCCCTCTGGCAACAAACTGCATTTCATTATGAGCAGTCTTTATCCTGTGTGAATGGGCTATATGGGACTACATGTGTCTTTAGAAATGCACACACGACAAATGAAGGTAACCATGTAACTTCAGCCATCTCAGAACAGAGCTTGGGTCATATTGACAGGGGAGTAATTTCCTGTGGGTAAAGTATCTTATTTATAGAAAAAAAGTTTGAATGTTTTAAAATAGGCATGCCCGCAAACCCCCACAGAAGCTTAACTATCAAACCTCTTACATTCCTCAGCAGTTATTTATTTTTAGTAAGTGTAAAGTATCCATTTGTCAGAATTGTTTATTGGCCAAGTATGTGTGCGAGCACCTACAAGGAATTTGATTCTGGTTGATGGTGTTGGTCAAGCAAAACAGTATAAAACCAATATGTTGTACATGAACATGCTGCAGCACACAGTGTTAATAGAATGAAACTCTTCTGCATTTAACCCAGTTACCAAGTGAAGTAGTGGACAGCCAGCAACACAGTGCCTGTGGTGCTGGTATTTCAGTGGTGCCTTGGTGATCCTGGGATTCAAACCCATACCCTTCTGTTCGCCGGGCAACTCCCTAACCACCAGCTGTAGTGAAGCAACGCTCGGAAGTGGAGTGTGACCAACATCCAAGCAGTCCAGGAGCTCTCACAAAAACAACCTGCTTTAACGTGAAAAGTATATTTACCCCACTGTGAGCATGCCCACCGCCCCCCCTGTGCTGAGAGTGAAGTCCACTAGGGGGCTCTGGGTGCTCGCGGTGCGGTGCGGTGCGTTGCGTTGCGTTGCGGTGCGGCGGGGGCGGGGGGCTGAAGGCTCTGCAGATGGAAACCACAATTTCCACGGGCGTTTATTATTTTCCTATTGGAAAATGGTGGGAAGGGAACGAAATGTCGAAATTTTGAGCAATAATTCTGCAGTATAGCTCTTCACACTACCCGTTTGGGTCGTTTCTGTGGGTTTGTAGGTGACCGGACGTTGTTTTGACGGTATGAGCGGGGCGAAGCGAGAGAGGGCTGACAATAGCATTACGCCATGGGTCTCGTAGTCTGTTAGCTGGCTAGCTGTTGTCTGTCTGATCTCGTGTGAGCAATGGTGGACCACCGTTAGCTTGCTGGCCTGGTTCGGCAGGCCCAATGAGCCTGCAACTCTGGTCCCTGCCCCGTCGTCGAGGCGAGGTGAGTCCCGATCATTCAACACCTCCCACCTCCAGAACGCGACTGTGTTATTGTGTGGCTCCAGTCAATCAGATTAAGTCAACCAGGCTTTCGCCTCCGTCAGATTATTTACGAAGCGGGACGAACACAAGCTAAATAAACAAATATGACGGTTTACATTGTGCTGTTTATGTCTTGTATTATTATTGGGAGAATAAACAGCCCGCTAGCTGGCATGCTGTCCGTCGTTTTTGGTCCTGGTCTGGTGGGCCTGTGCCCGTCGCTGCAGCTAGTCTGCTCGGTTTCTTGGTCAGATTCCCTGTCTCGGCCTCTCGGCGTTTTTGTTTCTAACCGTGTATTGTTCTGGTTCATTTTTGTCACACGCTAAAAGAGGTATAGACCTTGATTATACGTGTTTAAAAGACCACGACGTAGCTGTATTTCAGCTAGTGTGATGGACCGACCCGCCCGGATCAGTCGGACCCGGAGAAAGCTTCTTTCAGATGAGCGTTGTGCTAAGTTACACAGCTAGCGGGTGTTGACAACGCAGAGGACTGCGTGGTTTGTTATATTTATTATAGGGTCTGGGACTGGTGTTGCTCATTTTTGGCACATAACACTAGGACAGTCCGTGCTAATATTTTTATTAAAATAAACAAACATTGGTCAATCTGACTGATGTTCCAGAGTCTAGAAGCGTAATGCGATCTTAAGTCAACCTTAAGAGCTTTAAAGCATGGACCTTTTTGTTCAATCTGTACATAACCCGAACAGATTTAAATGCACAGAGACGGTGTTTTTTTTTTCTAGGCGACCGAGGATACTGGTGTTTCTTGTCATCCAAGATGAATGTCAGACAGGGTGCCATTCTATTTTTTTTCTTACACCATCGTCACTTCCTATTCATATCTCCTCTTATAGGCTGCAGTCTATAATGCAGCCTGCTCATGTGACTTGTTTTAATGAAAAATAGCTGCCGTATAGGGCTACACTATGCATCAGTCTGTAAAATAGAAACCACCCAGTTCTACAGCAAGCCAGCTTTGCATTTTGTTACTTAATAGGTGTGCAGCACTGAGTAATTGTACCTCTGATGTGTCCCCAGGTGGTGAAGTCGTCATGATAGCTGAAACCAAGCCTGTGACACCTGCGATTCTCACATGGTCCACGGCTTCACTTCAGACCTTCTCATTTGCCAAGCCATGGTTGTGCTAAATGTTGAGTAAATTCAAACTCTTAGCATCAGCCACAACTGCAAGACATCAGCTTGGTAAAGCTTGCTTTCGATTTTTTTTCTGTGGAAATCATCCATATTGTCTGTTTTTTGTTCTTATCTCAGTAATATGTCTCTTTCAGCCTCTGCATGATCCTCACAGCCTCACTGGAACCTGCTGGCCCTCAGATGGCTTGATGCCTGGTGAGTATGCAGGAGCCCAGTACCGTCTTTATAACTTGGTAGTACATGTCGCCTCTGTGTTTTTTAGCCTACAGGTTCTATGATTGGTTTTTAATTTAACCTGCATTCCAAAATGCATTAAGCTCATTGAATAATTTGAATACCTTAAATTAAACTGTAATTTAAATTCATGTCCATTTATTACATAAGACATGTGATATGCGTGTGTGTATACATATGTAAATGTTTTTTTGTTCATATAAAAATTATATATATTTCTATTTGTGCAAAAGTCTTAAGCACATATACAAATTGGTTAAAGCCTTTTAACTAAGCAGTAAGTGTTAACAATATAATATATACAAACAAGTTTGGTTCTGGATTTCTCCTCAATGCTTTCAGCCATTGCTTGATTCTATCAGCAGCTCACCTGATTCAGTCTATTTAAACTAACATGTATTGGTCCAAAAACACATTAGAGAACATACAAACACTGTAGGTAAACCTACAGGAAACCAGGTAATTACCATTATTGAGTCAATCTTATGAGTGCTGATTGAATTAAACAAATTAATGTAACACCTGGAGCACAGCAAGTCAGGAACCAAACCCCTGTTCTTCTTACCAAGTTATTAATAACATAATTACAAATGGTTCTCGTTACACTTTACTGTATCTACTGAATTTTGCTGGCAAAACACTCTTAATACTGAGGTATAGTTGAAACAATACTCTTGACTCTCTAAAGCATTTGCATAGTACCGTATACTGCATGGTAATGTATTTATGAGAAGAAAAGGTATAGCTAAATGTCATATGTCTCCTGAGTGCAAAATAATGTCACATTGTCACAGATGGTTTAGAAATGAGTATGCAGGAAGTAGTCTAATTTCTTTTGACCTTCCATCAAAATTTGATAAAAGGTACTGTGAAGTACTGTTTTGTTCACCGTATATACTCTTATTTACTTAAAGTACACTGTATATATTGTGAATTATGAAATCAGAAGTATCCTGTGGTAAAACTACAAACAGCCCTTTCTGATACTGAAATCATTTTGGTAACTTTGTAACAAAGTTAGTTTAACGTTCTCGCCTTGTATATCTGTATAGGATGTTGCAGTCTGGATCAGAAAACAATTTATGGAAAAATGCTGTAATGGAAAAACGGAAATGGTTATCAAAGCACCTGTCAGTATAGTAATTAAATATTAAGTGTAGTAAGATCTGAACTCTGCTTTTCCAAGAAAGTGGTGATGAAACCCTTTGGCTTCTGTAGAGGTGACTGAGGTCAAATGCTAGGTAAGAAAATAAGCATTTAGAAGTGGCCAAATGATCTCATAACAAGGAGAAAAATGTTGAGGTTTGTCTTGCTTATGGCTTGTGTATTCTAAAATATTGTGTTCTTTTCGTGTTCCATAGAGAGCAGTTATTGGCAACTCTGCCCTTCCTCGAGGTCTGGCTTGCAGGGCGTGCTGAGCTCCAGCTTCCCCCCCGGTCCTGTGCCTCTAGGACCTTCTGCTGCCCACCTGCCAGAGGGAGACACCCTGAATCGTCCACTTGCCCCAAGCACCTCTGTGACGGACCTGTCTTTTCCCGGGCCTCCGCCTCCCCCCCCGCCACCCCCCAAACGCCACTGTCGTTCGCTGTCTGTACCGGAGGACCTTTCACGCTGCCGGTACACCTGGCGGCCAAGTGCCTCCAAGGTCTGGACACCAGTGAACCGTCGATGCCACAGTGGAGGGGGCGCGGGGGGGCCATGTCCGCTGCGTGCCCCCAGTTCCTCTCTGAATTCCTCTCTGCATTCTTCCTCCAGCCCCACGTTCTTCAGCTTGGCCCTTTCCCCAGATTCCCCGCTGCCATGGAGTTTCCCCTGGGATCCAAGTGAGACTGCTGGAGGCGGTGCGTGTTGCTGCTTTTTCCCTTCACCCTCCTCGTGCTCTTCCTCACCTTCTCCTCTTCATCCTCCTCATCCACCACAGCGACGCTTCTCCCTTTCTCCTGTACTCATTCGTGAAGCCGCAGCCCACTTCCTTCCACCACCCCAGGTGCCCCCCCAACCCACGTCCCATCCTCCGGCGGTGCCTGTTTCGCCATCATCTGCGTGCAGCACTCCATCGTCCGTGCGCCGTGCTCTTCCTCCTCAACTTCCACGCTGTCACTCCCAGCCTTGTGACCTGCTCCTGCTCAAACCTGGTCTGAAGCGTCGCAGGGACCCAGACCGGCCATGTGCACGACCTGTGCTAGACTTTGCAAAAATGACACAGGTAATAGAAGCTCTTGATTTATTTTTTGTGCTTACTGCATCTACTTACACCTCTCTTTATTTGACAGAAAATGCACTGAAGCAATGTTCAAAAACAGTCACTGTCATGGGCTCAAATGTCAACAGATTCCAAACTTTTGGATGCCACACAAGCTACTGACTTGTACGCATAACATTGACCTAAGCCTGTTTTTAACAGTAAAACTTTAAACGAAATTAATTTAGCAAAGATTGTGTGAAGACTAAGCTAATGTGTTACATGTTCTTGTGTCTGGCAAAGTACCACTGAGTGTTTCTGGATGAAGCAGCAGTTTATGATGCACCATTCTGACTAGCTCTAATATTAAAGAATGCCAGATACTATACAGGAGATATTGAAGTTTGGTGTTCAGTAGAACTTTATAGAAAACTGAGGTACAGGTGGATGGTTATAATTGTAATTATATGTGCAGACCAAGTCCAACCAACAGCTTCTGTGTAATAATATCACCATCTTAGAATTGTTTATAATTAATAATTTTATAATTTTATAATCAGTTTATAATTAATAATTTATGATTTTGTTGCAGACCCGAAGCACAGATCCCTTGAGTTGTTTGGAGCGTGGTAGACTTGCCTGTGGAGGGGATGTCTGCATGGGCCTTGAGCCTTTTTTTGGAGACTTCAGAGGGTCATGTTCACCCGCTGAAGGATTAGGAAGGACGAGTATCGGACCACTAAGTGAAAGTGATGAGGAGGAGGAGGAGAGAGAGGAGGCAGACTCAGCGCGTGATGGGGGACAACAAAGTGTTTTTGAGAGGGATTGTACTGAATTAGACATTACCCTCATTGAGGAGAATTAAACAGTTGACTAAAGGATGCTACTTTTCTCCCCTACATTGCCAGCGTTCAACACTTCTGTTCACCTCCTGCTACCCTACTCTAGCAGGCCTCTCAGGATAATTGCTGCTCTCTCATGAGGCGTGCAGGTGTAAAAAAAATCTCATTGATGCATTAATGAAGACATGTCGACTACTATCAGTGATTACAGGTAATGCAGCTGACCATGGATGCTGAACCAGTATCACATTACATTCCACAATCAGTTGCTAAGAAACTCTTAAGGGTGTGAATATTAGAAGGCTGGGGACACCAGCTCGAAATCTGGTAGGTGTTCTGAAAATCACTGGCAAATAGGACCTGAGGGGGAACTGATCTTTGGCTTCTTGCTGTCCTTTTTAATGTCTTTCTCTAAACATGTTTTGTTAGTAAGAATAGTCTTTGGTGGATGATAGTTATGAATACCAGTGTTTTTCAGTTTGAATTTAAAAAAAAAAGGTCAACAAAAGAGCTGTAATTTACTCTTTGGACCTCTCTACTTCCTGAGAAAAGTCCTTCTAATTCAGCATATAAGCCTTAAGATGCCTTTTTTCTTTATTGAAAGACTCTTGAAGGAAAATAATGGTGTATCTGTTGTCCTTCTTACTTTTCTGCTTTTTTAAAATCTTTTAACCTGTACAATGCATTCCTCTAAAACTGAATACATTTAGTGAACATCAATTAATGCACTGTATTTAAGACAGAAACAGAATGAACGCAACCACTGTATTCTGAAGGCACATTGTAATACTGAATACATTGTATTGTACAGTGAGTGTTTAAAACAACTTGAGTATAAAGATAATAGTGGGAGGGTGCAAGGTATTTTTTCTTTTTTTTGTTGTATGTGTAATAAGGTTGAAAGTTCAGACTCAGTTTATGCATAAATAAAGTTTATTTGAAATTATTTTACAGAGAAAGAAAAAAATGTCAAGTGTCCAGTATTTTCCAAACTATGTAAATGGTTTCTGTTATTCTCTAGTTTGAAAATGCCACTAACAATACGCTGTCACTGTGTTCAACGTGAAATGAAAAAGGTTTGTCAAATTTGAATTATATTTGACACTTATCAGCATATCTAAGATCTGTTTATACATATTATAGGCTATTCATCTGTGCATAATTCCATATTAAGTTGCCTCTACACCACTCATTAAAGGTCTTGGAACCACTGCATAACTGTATAATTTTTTAACGCTTCCTTTTAAGTTTTAAAATTCAAAGCTGTGACTGAGTGTTATTTACTAGCTCCAGTTACAGTAATGGCAACAAAAATGAATTCAAAAAGGACTTTTTTTTTAAAACAAAGCAACTAAGCCCCTTGGTTTTAGTAACGACACTTTCTTAGCATATATATATATATATACACTTTATATTTAAATTTACAACTTGTGGGCAAAATATTAATCTGCTCTTTTGGTGTTGCATTGGTTTAGGTGAATTGTGGCAGAAGATCTCCCAGAAGGTTCACAAAATATACTGTTGAAAGATAATGTGTGACAGAACCAGCATAACATAACAATGAGGTGCAGATTTAAGAACATATGAGATGGACAACAAATAGTCATGTTCGTATAATCACAATGAAGCTGGAATTTGAAAGAACTGTACAAATGCATATATCATGATCTTGATTTTCAATACACCTCTTTGTTTGATGCTTCTTTCGGATATTCGTTATTGGCAGGACTAACGAGCACTGTCACTGAAATATTATTACAATTACTTAACTTCTGTAATGAATTATACAAAATTTAGGCAGATTTTTAACTTTATCACTGCTTTTTGTGGCCTGACACAGCAATGAGTTGCATTGTTTAACACATTTGAAAACCAACTCTAGAAATGTGAGCTTTCAGTCTAATGTCTTAGCCCAACACAAAGACCACAATTAAAATACAATAAATTGTTAATGTGATCCAATATTACAAAAGTCGATATACTACTACTACCACAATTGCTGGTATGATTACTGCCATTACTATCACTACTGCTACTACTGCTACTACTATTACTCTTATTACTGCTACTACTACCACTATTAGTACTACTATGACTACTGCTACTACTACTATTCCTGTCACTGTTACTACTACAGCTATCACTACAACTATTACTGTTGCTACTATTAGTACTATTGCTATTACTGCTTCTATTACTATGAGTATGAGTACTACTACTATACCTACTAACAACTTCAGAGCTGTTAGGTCGGGGGTGCTCAGGTCTGGTCCTGGAGAACAGTGTCCAGTACTGTTTGGTTATTGTCCTGCTCATACACACTTGGTTCAACTCACTGTTCAATTTTCAGGCTTTGTGAGTGTTTGTTTAGGGGAAGTACCAGATTGTGCTGGACCTGCTTGTTACAGACAGTATAGTTTCCCATGTATCCACGAGCTACATTTAAATTATAAATGCAACCACTAGATGGAGGTATTTCCACATTTGCTCAGAGGGCAAAGTGTGTACGGACTCTATAGGGACGAAAGTATTGGGACAAACCTCTTAATTATTGATGTTAGGTGTCCCTTGACCTCCAGTGAAGGACAATCTTAATGCTTCAGCATGTCAAGACATTTTGGACAACGCCATTCTTACAAACTTGTGTACACAGTTTGGAAAGAACCTTTTCTATTCCAGCATGACTGTGTCCCAGAACACAAAGCAGCTCCATAAAGACATGGCTGGAGGAGTTCAGTGTGGAAGAACTTGAATGGTCCACACAGAGTCCTGACCTCAACCCCATCCAGCACCTTTGAGATGAACTGGAATGGAGATTGTGATCCAGGCCTTCTGTCCATCATCAGTGCCTGACCTCATAAATGCTCTACAGAATGAATAGGCACAAATGTCCCCAGAAACTCCAAAATCTTGAAGAGTAGAAGCTGTTATAGCTGCAAAGAAGAGGGGGGCATATTCAAGTCTACGTATTTGAATGCAATGTCATTAAAGTCCCTGTTGGTGTAATGGTCAGGTGCCCCAAATTAAGCATTTGTGGTCTTCTATTCATTCTTTCATCCAAAACATTTGGGGATGGTATGGAGAACACAAACAAAATGACAAAAAAAGGACTACAGTGTATATGAAGGAGGGATATATGCATTTACTGTGGATGGCAGACAAGCAAAATAGGGGAATAATTATGAAATTATTATTTAAAGGATTATTAGATCCAAATCTGATGGAGACAGCACTTCTTTCCAAGCTGTGGTATTGATGGTTTTTCTAGATTTCCAGTTCATTTTGTGATGCATAATATTTGTGATATTGTTGGGGCTAACTCTAACATGGATAGTTTGATGTTGAATTTTTGAGTTTGTTTTTGCAGTACTCTAGAACTTGTTTTTCCTCAAGGCCATACCGGACCAAATGTGGAGATGATATTGTTGTGAAACCTTAGCTAATCCATTAGAGAAGGTTAAGTGATTTTCTATAAAAAAATCAAGATTATTCTAGATCAGAGTATATGTAGTAAATGAAATGGTAGTGTTAGTAATTTGGTGGAATTCTCACAAAACTGTCAAAATTGAATCTATGGTGGAGATTTTAAAGTAAGAATGATGTCTGAAGCCTCAACCTGACATTTTCACATCTGGCCAGCGATGCCAACCGAGCACTGAGTAACAGATGGTCAAAACCAGATAGAAAGACAGCAACCCTAAACAGATATATGTAGCAATGGAATAGGGTACTAAAGGAAATCCGTTGACTGTTTAATGTATATTAACACCTTAAGATGTAAAAGCTTTATGTATTTATTATGAAGTAAACAAATTTGATAGACACATTCAGCTACCTATTTCTAGAAAAGTCTACAGCATTAATCTTTTTAATCTAGGAACTAAGGTTGACTGATTTTATACAAACTGCTTGAAAGATTGAATAACTTTACACAGCCAGCATTTCATGTGAACCTTCTGTTTGTTGATCATAGGTTACAGCCAATTATTTAGATGTTAGATGTTTTGCTTTTGTTTCTTAGTTACGTTATTTTAACATTAACATTTTGCGCTTGTTTTGTAAGTACTGAATATCATTTGAAAAATGAGAAAAAAAATCAATGGACAGTTGAAGACAAGGTTATCTGAAGTTAGTTACCTCAGCTCACCTCTATTCCTGTCTCAGTGCTTACCATGTTTTTTGTACAAAAATCAAGCAGTTTCATTTGAGAGAAAGTTATGCACTTGCAGTCTGCTGTTACGTCATGAAAATCCAACTTGCTAGACTGGTTCATCATGTTCTTTGTTAGCTTTTAAGTGCAAGAGAAAACACAAGGGCAACAATCCAACCGGACAAGACAATAGCTACAGTACAAGTCTGAATAAATACAGTATTATGACATACTGCAATCCAGCAGCAGAAAGTTGCTTGTGCAAAAATGCAGAACAGAGCTAGACAGCAATAAATATAAATGTGCAATAAATGTGCAGCTATAGCAGCAGTACAGAGAATATGCATTGTAAAAAAGAAGGGTACTTAGAGAGGTATTTAAAGTTGCGTTGTTTGTTTAAATCCAACTGTCCAGTTGCTGACTTCAGAGCTAGAATGTACAATACCGATGTTACCTCTGTTTAGACTGCATTGTAATTAATGCTCGTGCATTTTCTTTGATGTCCACTGTCCTTTTTTGATATAAGCAGGGTTAATACAGTAATAATTTAATTTAATTTAGCGTAATAAAACTACAGGGCTTTAAGAAGAACAAAACGAAAAACACGAGAACACTCAGAGAAACACTGGAGATAGCTCCAAGGGAAACTGTTATTATGCAGGAATGCTGGACTGCAGCTGCCAGAGATGCGTCACAGGACAGCGGGCAAGGTTGCTTTGTGTTCTCTCCACGGTACTAAAAATTTAAACAGTTTATATTTTTTTATGGAAATGTATTCATGTAACAAAATTAATAAATTATATTTTTCGTAATAATGTGCCACTAAAATACATGAAAAATTGTACATTGCCACGAAAAAAGCAAAAAAATCATTTTGGTTTCCGCAAATTTGCGGGCTTTCCACAAACAATTATTAGTTCAGTTCTAAGAAAAATTCTGCAAACTCTGAAACGTGACTTCGTGGGTGAACACTGTAATGCACCATCATAAAACATGTATCTAATACTACCTTGCAATAATGAAACCATCATATATCCTCTCTACTACTCATGGGAAACATCAAAGACTGCTCAAGACATAATCTTTGTTTAGATGAGAAATAAGCCATGTCTTGAATCAGATAATCAGGAAATTGAGTCAAAGATGAATCAGTTAACACAAATCTTAGGCCAATGTTTCAGAATGAACTTTTTTTCAAAACAAATTTGGTGCTTTTCTTTGATTTTACTGTCTTATTTCCATCATTGTTATCCAGAACTTGGTGAACTTGTTTACTGTACTGCAATTATATTGGTTGTACATGTGACATACTACAAAATGGACCGTGTTTTTAGCTGCATTGCTTGTTTGAACTTGTCAGTAGCAACGACAGCGAGAGGGCCCCGAATGGTGTACCACACACAACCCCACGACCACGTAGGGCCCCCAAGCTGCTAGGAGCGGCCTTGATTCTGGTGCAAACACAAATGCGATGGAATGACCAGCAGTGCAAGTCCTGGACCAGGTTGGAGGCCGAGCAGCTGTCCAATGGCCTGGGGATATTACACACTGGGGATGTTATAAGCAGTGGTGTCCTGTTTCTGGCGTCTAAGGCTGGAGTAGGCCACCAGTATTTTCTCATGACCCAGTGGGTTGTCCTGTCAATACACAGGTGGCCACTTGAGTCTCCAGTGTTGGGTACTGATAGGAAAGGGCTGTCAGGCCCCATCAAATCAATCACTCCTCCAATGCACCTTTGACAGCCAGCAGCTCACAATGTTGTTGATGTCATAAAAAGGCGCATATTTTTCTTGTCTCTGTAGCTGCATATTTATTTAAATGTGCAGTATTGTGTTTTCGTATTAAATTAAACGAAAAGAGCACTGTTACTCAAGGCTCAGTTCAGGTTAAAAAACTGAATGTACAGAAATGTTTTTAGAGGTATCCTTCTGTACTGAAAGACTGCTTATTGAAACAATAAAACAACAACAATATGTAAAGATACTGTCACGCTGCGCAAAAGCAGGAGGCTCACAGACACGGTTCCATTCCTTTGACTTCCGTTTATTTCCACACTCCAACATAAAGCAACGGTGAACCCACAACCCGACAGTAAAACAGAAACCCCTATATACAAAACACAAGACCCAAATGAACCAATAAACCAACAGAAACACTCATTACTAATTAAACCCAGGTGAAAACACAAAAACCCCAACAAAAACCCACAGCGACCCCTGCTGTCCGCTAGGGGGGACGTGACAGATTCAATGAACAATATACTGAAAAATGTAATATACAATAATATACAATCTACAATATGAATATGTAATATCGATTTATATTTATAAATATAAAGACAAACGTATATAAGTATTATTATTGACATACAAACTTACAAACTTTGGTACCATATTAGTCCACATGATTCACAGTTTTTAAATGTAATTATTTGTGTATTTCAGGCAGTTTATGAACAATAACTGTGAAACAAGCCCACTTATTTCAGAGTGTTCTAATAACAGATCACTTTGGAAATACATTGGACATTGTGTTTGTGGTGTGACAACCCAGTAGTTTTTGCATTTTTTGTTATTAATTTGGACAAACAAGCTTTGACTGCTCAAGCCAGGGGATTTCATCTGTCAGAATGTGATTTGCCCTACAACATAATTAAGTCTAAATGATGATAGACAGGTACAAATCACTTTTCAAAAAGGAGTCAATTTAGAGTGTATATAACAATGAAAACCACCTATTCAGTCTACAGTCGTTCACTGGAACATCATGATGAATTTTTTAAGAGTATTTCAATCATAAAGACATAACTTATCTATTTCAGTCATAAAGACACAACTTATATCTGAAAAAATGTTTAAATTTATGATTATTCCTTTGGTTACATGAATCCAAAGAAATATAAGGAAACTAAAAAAAAGACAAAAGTGGAAGGTGTCTTTGATCACAAACATCTTTAATTTAAGTACACAATTAATAAAAATATAAGTAAAGTACAAAATAAAAAGGAGGGACATGTTGACATGTATCTTTACAAAAGCATACTATGCAAAATAGTTAAGAAAATTAATAAAAGTACTTGAATGGGTTGCAACCATGTCAGCACATCTGTACAAATCAGCAAAAAAGCCAGTCTCCACACACGCGCCGAGTGCAGTAGAAAGTCTTTTATTAAGTGCCAGCTATGAATAAATAATTAAAATGACAGGATTACTTTTCTTGTTTACTTTTTGTTTAATTCGTGACCTTGATGTCAGATGAAGTAATCAAAAGAGACACTTGATTGCTGACTCGGGGAATGTTGGTTCTGACCTGCCCCCTGTATGTAGCTTTTTTAATTCTACACCTTTTTTGTATATTTTTTTCTACAAAAAATGGCAGATGAATTTGTGATTAATACTCCTCTCATAGCCAGTGGGTACACAGCCAGTGGGGCGGACTGGGACAAAAAAATGTCCCTTGCATTTTGGTGTAGAAGGGCCCACCACATACAATTACACACATCATCCGTCTTTGGGCTCCCATGAATGTGTATACCAACAATGTGGTATTCAATAAAAGTAGTAATCAACAAATTGTGAACTTACCCAGTCAAAAATTATGCAGCTGAATCTTTTAATCAATATTTGAGGAAAAAGAAAGAGCATTCTGTATGTGTGCACGTGTGACAGAGAGAGAGAGAGATTTTTAAAAGTGTGGCTCTCTTTCATGTCTGTATATTGTTCATAAATACCTACAGAAAACCAGCCTCTAACACTATGCACTATGATGTTATAAACTGCCGTACTCCTAGCGGTAACACTAACAATATTATTAGCTTATTTCACCTGCGTTCATAAATGTAACAAGACAAACTTGTGCAACCTTAAAACAATTGTTTTTTCTGGTGTGTTATCAGCATAACTTTGCAAACAGCTACTTTATATACCACCACTAACTGGTCAGGAAATAACCTCCTGTGCTGATTTTTTTTTGCGAATGCATTACACAGGTACAGGGAAGAAAGTGTGAGGGGGAGGTGTTTAAAAAGTTGATTGAACCAACCCAGTGTCAGTCGGGCCACCAATCTACTAGCTTTATGCGCTGGCCAGACAAATAAATAAATAAATAAATAAATAAATGGTGTCAGCCCAAATAGCACGTTGTGCCAGATGATCAATATGCCAGATTATCAGTCGACCCTGGGTACACACATCTATGCATTAATTAATAGCAAGTAGTCAAAAAGTTTTGAAACCTAATGCATTAGCCTGTGATAATTTGCTAAACCCAAGTTTTAGAAAATGTTCATCAGAACAGAGCAATTGGTTCATTTTCATCAAACAGTTCCAACAAGTCATAGTCATCAACCAAGTACACCATTACGATCAAACACAGATTCTTTAGATGTATGATGGTTTTATTATCATCCCTTGGTAGGGTGGTTGTTAGGGGTAGTGCTGGAAAGCTAAAACCACACAAGGAATAAACCGTGAGATAAACACACCATGTGCTTTCTTTCTGACCACACTGATTGCACCTAGTCTTAATATGAAACACACATATTTTATATTGTCATATTCATTTATGTCATAGTTTAGCCACTATGACAGTGACCTTTTAAAAATAGGGTTACTTAATTTATTTGCTCCAGATGTTCTGCAGATATAATGTTGATTCCAAAATGATCTGGAGTTAAATCTATTTGTATTTACTTACAGTAAAAGCAAAAGTTGAAAATATACATGGAAACTTCAGTCCAGCGTGTAAATGTTCTCCTCTACTGGTCTTCGGGTTCGTATTTCATAAATGATATGCCTTGGCTCACTTGAGAGACTAAAGCATAAAATGAAAAAAACAAACAAACAAACGTATATGCAATGTTATAATATTTGTTTACTCACAGAGCTTCCTTTGTACTTTGCTATGTTTTCATTATACTTACCATCCACTCTCTAGCACCTTCAAGTGAAATCCACCTGAAAGTGATCCCATGAGAACACAGATTTAGATCTCAAATTTAAATGCAGATCATCAGACCCACAAATCATAACTAAATCACAAAAAAATAATTTCTGTAAGCTACTTTGTCTAATACATGTGTCCTATGCTACATCGAGTGTGCTGAATTAAAATCTGAGGGCACATTTGATCTATCACGTCAGAATTTGAAGTTATGCATGCATCAGATCCCCATAAGAACCATCACTTCCAGCAGAACAGAATGCAGGAGGAATTGATAGTGGATTCTCTGCATCAGTAAAAGACACAGCTTTCCTTTTTACCACTGAACCAGAGTGACAAACAGCAGATATTAGGATCTTTTCTCTTGCACTAATACCACATTATTGGAAAACCGGACATGCTAGGAACATTTTGATTGTAGATTTGGATTCAGCACAGTCGGTTTCATGCTTTACTTCCAGTAGCAAAACCTTTGTTTTCCAGTGATACCTAAGTAAGCCATAATACTTACGTTTGAAGGCTAGCAGGGCCAGTGTCCCCAACAGGAGCAAGATTAGGCTGAGAGACAGAGACAGCACTGGAATGTTGATCTGTAGTATGATGCTTGAGACCGCTTCTTCAGACTACATGGCAGAAACAAGTGTGATCTGAAAGTTTATAGTATTAAGAACAGAAACGGTATATATATACTTAAGGTGACATTAAAGTGTTTTATTTTTTATAAATTGCAGGTGGAGACAGGAAATTAAACATAAGATAATTTGGTGATGTCAGTGCAGTGGTGGAGAAGGCCAGAATGTGCTGGAATACCATTCTGGGAGGAAAAAGTTTGATGTTGATGTGCATTCTCAGATTTCAGATTTCTAGTGTATAGAAAACTGTTTACATAGATGCAAACCACCTATGGTTGTTTCACAAGAAATTCAAGGCGTGAATACACCCCAAATCCAAAAGCCCACCTTTAAAAAATGTCAGTGCATGGTCTCTTCTAGCAACAGTCTCATAGAAAGAACCAAATGACTCATTTTACTCACCATACCCCCAAAGTTCAGCACTGTTAGGTTTTGCCTGGAAATATCAAATCTTGCTGACTCAGTTTCTCTAGGCACCTCGGACAGATAAGACACTATAGAGAAAAAAAAGTTTCACACTGACACGCTGTGGTCTCTACTCAGTTGGGGATGACGTGTGATTTGACAGGAAATGTCTGACAGCACTTATCAATGATACACAAGACCACCGTGACATTTAAAGACACTCTTTAAAACTCGAACAACTCAATGGCATTCAAAATCCGGTTATACTATGAACATGAAAGCAGCCTGTGTAGATTGTGCTGCAGTACCTTTGATAAGGATAAAACAAATTCATTGCTGCATTCCTTACTTAAAAGACATTATGATTTTCTGCTTTACTCACCTGTCTGAGTTTGTGGTATCTCTGTAGTGAGAAGAGTTGTAGTAGTTGAAGCCACTGTTGTTGGGGCTTTAGAAATAAAAGTATGTTAAGTTTTAATTTCAACAATCCATGATATCCAAAGACATTCAGAAACACTGGTTAGTTTGCTGTGGATGACAGAACAAAACCCCTCACTTGCCTCTCATGACTTTTAGAGTGTAGGTCACCTTCTTGTCATTGAAAAGCCCATCTATGTCTGTCCTGCAGCAGTAAGGTCCACTGTCAGTCCTTTGTATCCGTTGAATCCCCAGGTCCATTTGTCCGGAGAGAACGTCTCCAATGAGTCTGTACCTGTCCGAGACCTTTGAGATGACGCCATTTTCATCCGTCTGTACAATGATGTCATTACACCAGAAAGTACCACAGTCTCGACCCCAGCACACATGTCTCAGGCCAAGCTGCTTTACTGAGTAATGGCAAGGGAGAATCACCGTACTGCCCTCAGTCACCCTGAATGCTTTCACTGATGATTTGGCAGCTGTGAAATGCAAAAAGAATTAGGAAACCCCCCCACAAATCACAGCAGAGCACAGGAAAAAACAGACTTACAAATCAGTACTGCAACAATGTTAATTCAGTAAATTACACTAGCAGTTCTTTACCCAATCTGAGTATGCTTCCATAGTTCTGCAATATATGTTTTGTGGAGACATTCCAAACCAAGTACATACATTTACATACTCTTCTGAGCTTCAGAGATCATCCTTAATGTCGTACCTGCGATGGAAAGGACAAGGATCCAATGCAGCAAACTGATACTATGAAAAGCAGCCATTAGGACTTGGTTGTGTGGTGGAGCATTGCATTTAGGCAGCACTGCTTTGTGCTGGTTAGTCCCCGGAGCGTGACCATGAGAGTGTGTGAATGGGCTGCTGTGTTCTTGAGACCTCAGTCTGTGACATCTCCAAGCGGACAAGGTCACTGACCCCTGTGCTTACCCTCTACTGTTGATGGTGATGGAAGAGAGAATAGGACCATTGTGAAGCAAAAGCTATACTGTAGTTAACAGGCTCCATTAATGACTTAATACAACTGGGCAGCTCTGTAGATGAGCTTCATTTCCACTAAGAAACTAAAATCCTGGAATTAGGAAACTTGGAAACTGTTGGGATTAGGCCTCAGTATCTCACTGCATATAAATAATAAACATCGGTTTGTCTGCATGTCATTAGCATTAGATAATGACCTTTAAAGGAGAACTGCACCAATTGCACCAAAGACAGCTTAAGTATTAAACACTTTGAATCACTTCAAACTAAAATGTTCACTTTTTTATGTAAAATGGTGCATTGTAAAAAACTTAAGGATGGTACATGTTGCATGTATCTCTCACACATGAATGAATTAAAAAAACAAACAGGCATAATAACAGAAACTCACTTGCATTTGTGTATTAAATCTAAACAGCAAGGACATTTTCACATTCCTTGTTTGATGCATACACACTAAAGACACACGCTAAAATTTCCAGATTCTGTTCTATTACAATCCAAATAAGCAAACGGGTAGCATTTTCATTTGTTTATTTATTTTTGCATTGCCACAAATTCTTTTAAGAAGAAATTATACTTTCACCAGTTTTACAATGTGTTCATGCTAACATTAGAGAATTCAGAGATATGTGGTTGTTAAAAATTAATATTAACAGAAATACAACAGACGTCAATAAAATAGTTTGTATTTCAGCATTAACATATTATAAATGGAGTGAGCACACATTAGACATAGCATGAAGTTTTAATAACAAACCTTTTCAAGTTATTTAGGTAGCATTAGAGATAAACTCCACCACTCAAACCTGATGCTTTTGAGTTACTATAGTTTTCCTATAGTTTCTGTTTAGGTCCAACACACTACTATACTTCATATAATAACTATAACTCATTTCTCAGTTTATTTGTGTAAATGGACAGCAAGAAAAAGTGTAGATTATAATTACAATATCTTTTCTGAAGCTTTTGAAACCTGTAATGGAATCATTATTTAGTCATTTTTATCTGGATGGACCCAGAAGATGTTGCAAACTTAATAGTTTGTACAGTCTTTCACAACTAACTAATAAAATCAAGCACAGTGTAGCATTATTGAATTTTACAAGTTATCGTGATTGCAAATTATCATGACCACCGTTCATATTCATTTTCCGTTTCTATCTGATAGACATTCTCCACTGCTGTGTCCCTGTTGAACAGGCGCATACTGCTGTTTAGGTTGCCGTAGACGACAGTGGAATGTGAGTTTTGGGCTCTGTAGGAAGAAAATTATAGCTGCGTGTGAGAAATATTTATTTTCACTGATACACTGTATGTTAAAAAGTTTATAGACACCTGGTCATCCAACATGTCTTCTGAAATTACACTAGAGGTTAGGATACTGCTGTGAGTTACTTGTTTGCATACATCCACAAGAGTATTAATGAGGTCAGTTACTGATGTTGAACTTTTTACTCTCTAGACAGTGCTTAGGCATGGTGACCTCAGGCACATGTGCAGCTTCCCCTACATCATGCTATTCTGTTAGCAGTGCTTTATGGAGATTATACAAGCTGAGTGTGTGCAGTTTAGCACTTGTGTCAGTAATAGGTACAGCCTAAAGTAGATGAATTGACTAATTAGGATTGTCCTAATTATTTAGAGCGAACCTACTATAGTGTGAACTTTAAACTAATGTCACTGACAGTGTTTTCACATTGCTGTCCTTTTTAAGTTTATCTTAATGTAGGTACGGTGAAATTACAGATGGATATTGATGAAGTTACCCTGTTACAGCAACTGTTATTTAAGTTTGGTGAAATTAAAGATCCAGACATTGCTCTTGGGGTAGTATACTACAACATGTATATTTTACAATATGCTAATACATATTGCATAAAAAGGTATGTGCTGTGCTATGTAATTGCCATTATATTACAGAAAGCCAATATTACAAGACACTGCAACTAGCTAAATGTTAGGATAGTGTGCATTTACAGTGCAGATCCAGTGTATATGTTATTATGTTTGTAATCACACAGATCCTTTCAGAAACTGTCTTTCTTTTTTTACTTATGTGTATTCTAATCATTATGTAACAGTGAAAACACCACCATTAGATACATTGTTGCTGCATGTACAGTTAATGTGTAACTACACTGTGTCCCGATAAAAACTGGACCTCAAAGAAATTGCTCTAATGCATCAAAAATCTTTTAGAAGTACCAGTTTGAAAATGAAGAAACAGCTCTACACTTCTGCGGTTGACCAGAAGATCATTGACTGGGCCATCAAGCAGTGGCATCTACGTGTTTGGGCATGCGTTCCAGAACAAGGAAGACACTTTAAACATCAGCTGTAGCCTGAACTTGCTGGACAGATTGCTTGTCACTGTGCTACGCTTTGTTGGAAACTTTGTATTTTGAGTGTTGCATTTTAAATGTTCATTGAATTAGTAATTTCTTGAGTTGCTTTGTTGTTCGTATATCTAAAATTTCAGACAAATCTAACAAGTTTTTGCTGCATTAGAGCAGTTTCTATAGTGGTCCAGTTCTATTGGGACACAGTGTACAATTATTAGTTACCCTTAATTTAAAGCAAAAAATACATACATACATACATAAGTAAACATGTAAAATCGCTAATGTACTCAACTGAGTAATGGACTAACATTAAAAACAGTTTGCTCAATTGCTCATTTATTCCACTTCTCATTGAGTAAACCCCCTGACTCATATGTTAAGTTTCTCTGTTTGACTTTTCCATATGAGTCAGCATTTTAGATTTTACTTACGTTTCTAGGTCCATCCTGCTCTTTCTCTTTTGCCTCCCTGAAAAGAGAAATCATTTAGGTTTTCTCACAGTCAAAGAACAGACAGTGTAATTGTAAACTGTGCCTTGAAAGGATCAGTGTACTTACACATGAAGCAAACAACAAAAAGCCCCAAAGGCACAAGCAGTAGAACTAACACCAGAATCCCAGGAAGCATATTGTATGTCTCTTCATCCTCCTAATACACAGAATTTAGAGTGATACTATATAAATGATCATATGCATAATACAGAGTTTGGGTATGATACCATGTATACTTACTTTTTTATTGTACATAGGGAGGGAGGAGTTGATGAAATCTGCTGTACCGTTTTAGAGACCGATAGAGAGAAAGATTAAAAGAAGTGAGTATTATCAGATGCATTTCTCCATAATGCATATATAGAGGCCTAATTTCAACTGAAAACAAAGGCAAATAAAGGCAGCTAGAAAAGTCACAGCTAATGGTCATACATATAATAGATACCCTGTGTTGTGGATACAGAGAGCCATGGTCTTTTGGTTGTGATCACAGGCGTACTTGATAATGAAGGTGTTGCGGCTGTTGTTCCAGGTTCTGTTCAGAAAAACAGTTATTTGTTTTTAATTACAAAATATCATTACATACCCTCTATCCATCAAAACTGAACTGAATAAGTTCTAATATGTGATGTGGTCTTAAATTAGACTAAATACTGAAACTTAAGAGACACAACGCTAGTTTAGAAACTGATAACACAGGTCAACATTTTTTTTTTGTAATCACCAGAAACCACGACGCACTTTTCTAAACCAGTTTTTTATGCTGATTTCAGATCTGCTTTCGGTTTTTTTCAGTCACATCAAGATTTTGAATTATGAGTAATATTAGATTTGCAATAGACTTGCATGCGGTTTTTATTAAACCACTGGCACCAATCAAGTAACTGTTTCAATATTTTCAGTGTGAAGTCA
>JBBPCY010000023.1:7201863-7219136 GCA_037974405.1 Brachyalestes nurse
TGTGCCTGGCAACCATTAATGCTGTAACTGCCGCCAGGTGGGTTGGCAGACACTCAACGACCAAGCACGCAACACACACTGACGTCACACTCTCGCGTCCAGAGTTGCGTTCCCCTTGGTATCTGGGCGACGAGTATATAGTCAACTTCATTGACTACATCTTATTCTTCATTTTGTGATATGTATGAGTTTTTAGCACCCACACGAGCTTGTTGTGGGTGTGACCAAGACGTACCTGGCATGACAGAACTTCAAGGTAGCATTTTTCCATAGGATAGCACAAATCAGTCACGTGACACGCAAGGGGACCCAGAAGCGAAGCGCATCACATGGTATGTAAACAAGTAAGTTGGAAGCAACCATCGCAGACAATGAGTCCATGCCCTCCTCGACTCGACTCCAGTTGGTACCATGAGAATGTTTTTATTCGTGTTCCTATACACTGTGTGTGTGTGTGTTTGAAAACGCACATACCCGGTGGGAATCTTTACTCTCTGCTGAGGGGTTCCCAGATTGACTGCGTGGTTTACTGACTCTCTTGTGCAGAATCTGCAACTGGGTTCATCCACCATGCTACACTGGGCAAACAGTTTGGCCAGGTTTGTGACAGAATGTCTGAGCCCATTATGAACCCAGCAGATTTCGCTGTTTTGTGTGACCACTGACTGTGTCTCGGCAAGCAGCTGGGATCGAGGGCCTGAAACAGGAGGTTGCTGGGCTGCAGGCTCTCCAAGAGACCTTCGCGACTCAAAGGGAGTTAGAACAGCTCCGCCAGCAGCTCGTACCTCTGGATCAGTCCCATCCGGAGCTAGCCACCGCGTCAAGGGGTCCACAGGCAGCAGTCCAGTCCTCTCACCCCACTAGCCACGAACCCAAAATTGCTCTCCTCGACAAATGGAATGGTGTAGACGAGAAGTGTTAGGTCTTTCTAACCAATGTCTACCTTGTTTTTGAGTTTCAGCTACCTCAGGCCACAGACGGATCGCACTTCTCATCTTCCTTCTGCAGGCAGCAGAGTGGGCCACAGCGGCCCTGAGATCAGACAACAATGTCGCCTACTCCAACCCCAAATTCACTACCTAGCTCAGTGAGGTGGAGACAGTGAGGTGGAGACCAACTCTCACTTAGACGGTGAGTCGCTTTGCGGCTGGGGCGAATCAGCTCTGTGAATGGCCTTTTATGAGGGGTTGGCTAACCGCCTGAAAGATGAACTGGTTGGGGGAGAGCTACCATTCGTGCTGGACGGCCTCATCCAGCTGTATTTGCATATAGACCAGAGAATGAGCTCTCACCCCGAACCTGTCCCTCATACCCTGCCAACAGCGAGTCCCTGGCTGAAGATCACCACCAACCGGGAACCAGTTGGCTCTTCAGCCAGCGGACCACACTGGACCACACTCACCTCACCACCTATCATCCTTGTACACCACTTCAGTGGAGCCCGACCTGTCAGGAGCTTTGTCTCTGGGCAAAGCTCCAACCAACAACTGGGGCTCAATCGTCAGTGCTCCTGGGCCCGCTACCTCATCTGAGCTGAGCTCTCCCACAACCTCCACACCTCGTCAGCCACTAGGCTCAGTTCGTTTGAGGTATGCCATGGTTTCTAACCTCCGATATTTGACCACCAGGAGCTGGAGGTTGATGTACCATTGGCCCAATTGTTGGTAGCAGGCCAGCAACTCCATCCAGCGACTGCTATGTCCAACAACATCACCGCCGACGCCCTCCGGGATGATTGTTCCACGTCGGTTAGAGGGTTTGGCTCTCAACCAGGAACCTTCACCTCCGCACAGAATCCCAGAAGCTCTCACCCCCCTACATTGGACCCTACAAGATCACCCCCTTGGTAGACACTGTCACCTACTGGCTCCAGCTGCCTGCCTCTAGCCGGGTTAACCTGTGTTTCACATCTCTCAACTTAAACCTGTTTTCTTTTCTCCTCTATCTCCTCAGGAATGCTCTGCTCAGGATCAAGGGGTCCCAGAAGTGAAGCGCGTCACACGATATGTGAACAAGGAAGTGGTAAGTAACCAGTGCTCAGACATTGAATCCATGCCATCCATCCTTGGCCGACTCCAGCTTGTACCGTAAGTACTTTATTTGTGTTTATATACACTGTGAGTGTGTTTGAGAATGCAGATTCCTGGTGGGAATCTCTACTCTCTGCTGAAAGTTCTCAGATTACCTGTGTGGTCTACCAACTCTCTCGTGAAGAATCCATGGCTGGGTTCATCCACCACGCTACACTGGGCAAACAGTTTGGTCAGGTTTGTGACAGAATCGATAGGCCCTGCTGTTGATTTACTCTACAGCAGCATTATTCATCAGAACATTTGTATTTTGTTCCCTCAGCATATTAGGTCATATTTTTGTTGGTGTGACCATTACTGCACATGAACAGTGTAAAAACATTTATTAAATGAAAGAAATGTTGAAGGCCTGTAATGTTAATTATTCATTATTCACTTATATGCCAGAATTCATTGAAATTTTTAAATACTTATACAGCAAACATGTGTGATTAATTTAGATTAATTAATCAGAGAGCTTGTAATTAATTAGACTATTTTTTAATCTAATCCCTAATTTTAATCTACCCTAAATCTAATCTAATCGAATTTAATATAACATCATAATATAAATGACAGCTTCCTCATATTACGAATACACAAAGGTGTTGCTTTCCACATGTAGGCACAGAAAGACATTTGTGTGTCTGGGTTCATGAGACTATTCATGAGACGAATACTAACCCAAACAAAATACACATTCACTAAGAATAATTGTGCTGATTTGAGGGGAGCTGTTGTTTTGGGACCACTCTTCAACCCCATAGCAAGTCAGAATCCTAAATGAAGCATTGAAGTCAATTTAACAGATTGTTCTTGTCGCTGGCCCTGAACATTATGTATTCCTGAAAGCTGCCATGAACCTGAATTAATTATTCCATTCCTGAGAATTAGCTCCTACTGAGTTTAGCTGGAGCGGCTGAATCATGAGGTGGAGAGCTGGTTAGACCATTGATTTTCCACACAAAGGATTTATTTGAAGCTCACAGAAGGGGAACATCTCTGACCTGGAGTTTATATGACGTCCATCTGTTAATTTTGCATTACAAAAAGACTGTCGAGCATTATACATAATGGCTAAATGATGAATGGCAGACAATATTTTGCGCCAACCCTAGGCTGATCATTCAGTCTATTCATATATCCCTCCCCTGAATACTGATAGCACAATATTGTGGATTAAGACTGCATGAGACTGCATTCACATAATTTTACACCTCTGTGTACAAACACACATTTCCATTAATTTCACTAATTTCCACTTTGCCTGTTTCCAATATGTTTTGTTTTAACTGGAGGTCAACCAACATTTTCTGCAATTTGTGTAGCTGAAGAGGGTTTTTTTTCACTTGCTTTCATCTGCAAACTGCTGATGTTACTAGTATTCTGAATATGGACCAGTAATCCTATTGTTCTGCATCTAACTTAAATGAATTGGCAGGCAGAAAATCAAATTTATACAACTGATGGATAGATGCTGGTTCAACAACAAATCAAGTTTACACAATTTTATTGCCCACATGTAGTCAGACATGTTTGGTGTCCAAATCTTGCGCCTTCGTGTTTAGCACTGGAGCTATTAAGCTAACATTGCCAACAAAACACTAGATGTCAGAAGACACCCTAATTATATCCACTAAATGAATCCACAAAGCTCCTGTCTATATTAGATCACATTCCCTGGTATTTACGAATGTCAATGTCATAAAAACTGATTCTTGATCAGCACTGCTTTTTTATCCTTGGTACAATACATTGTAATACTATATACCACAACTGTAACAGAATTTTGTTTAATAAAGATGGGCAGGGTTCCATGAATGCCATTTTGATCTGTTGTGAGGTTCAGGTCCATCTTTAAAATTAGAATCAGTATTGCTTTATTTGCCAAATTTACAGTGCACACAAGTACTTGAGTTGATGATAATGCAAAGTGAAACAAATATATAGAAAATGTAGAGCATTAATTAAAAGTGAGAGTAAAAGGAAAAACAATAGAATAAAATACCGCAATAAAATAACTGTGAATGAAAATATATGTATGTTTGCTACATTATGCCATATATTGCACAGTCCTGGCAGGATGATTTCATGGTAGTGGGTTCTGACACCCTGAAATGAGAATAGCTGTTGAGAGAAAGATCAGTATTGAAGTTGACAAATGTATTAGCTTCATTATAAACAAAATGTGAGCCACAAGGGCTTCAGGTCACCTCCTTCTAAGCCAACATTAATGGGTGGGGATAAGTAGAAATATGATCCTGAGCTGAAGGTCCATCCCAACAAAGAAGGGAGATTAGTATGAGCAACACAATGTTCTGCTTAAATAGAGGAAGGGGCAGGAGCATAGGTTGACTATGGTTGACTATGAATAAGTTATAGAACATTACTTTAACTGATATTCAATTACAATTACTTTTTACAATTACTTTTATAAAACTGGATGTAAACATTTTTTAACAGTTCTCTTTTGCGCATCTGTTTTACAACAATAGTTCTTTGAAGAACCTACAGCTGAAAGTTTCATTGGGTGACCAAAAGAAACCAAAAGTTTCACACAACACATAGATCAGGATCTTTGTTCAAATTAAGTCTCAAAAATACCCATCCATCATCCCGCAGCAACTTCATGAAGGAAACATCCATGCCTGCTAATAGAGTGTTGGCTGGACCCTATACAGTGTGCTTACCGTCCCTGTATCGCTGGGGAGGATGCCATCATCTACCTGCTGAACCAGGTTTATTCCCAACTGGACGTAGTTGGAAATAATGTGAAGGTCATGTTTTTGACTTCTTCAGTGCTTCTAACACAATTAGAGCATCACTACTGTAGAATAGCTCACGGAAATGGAGGTGAACGCTCCACTGGTAGCTTGGGTTTTAATCTACCTCATTTATCGACTGCAGCATGTCAGGCTGAAGAGGTGCTACTCTGATAACATTCTGAGCAGCACATGGGCACCGTAGGAGACTGACTTCAGGTACAGGTCTCAGTCATGTCACTTGCAGAAACTATCTGAAGCCATTACGGCCTGTGTCAGGGATGGAAAGGAGGATGATTACAGGACTGTGGTGGGCAGCTTTGTTGAGTGACATGAGCAAACCCATTTACAGATAAACATCATAAAGACTGGTTGTGGACTCTAGGAAGGAGGCTCCTTCTCCCACTCTTGTCACCATCACAGGGATGGATGTTGAGGTGGTTGTGGATGTACAGGTACCTGGGGGTTGACAGCAAACTGGACTGGTGCTGGAATACGAATGTTGTCTTCAAGAAGGGACAGAGCCAGCTTTATCTACTGAGGAGGCTCAGGTCTTTCAATGTTTGCAGGACAGTGTTGACCATGTTCTACCACTGGTGTGGTTGAGAGTGTGCTGGGGCACTGGGGTGAAGGCAGCTGATGCCAACAGGCTGAACAAGCTGGTCAAAAGCCTGAGTCACTTCTGGGTGTCAAACTGGAGAATACTGAAGAAGCTTGTCTGCATTATGGACAATCCCTCCCACACTTACACACTTACTTGATAGGCCATCAGAGCACACACAGCAAAAAACTAATTGCCACAAAATGCAGACCTGAATGCCACAGGGATTTTTTTATACTGTTCTGTTCAGAATCAGATCTGTGCAATATGCCTCAACTGTTTCTTCTGTGATTAGACTGAATGTTACAGAAAGTTAGTCTCATCCCCTCATCATCTGCTGCTGTTTTATTGCATGTATTTTATTCTTATTACATGAACACAAAGTCACTTTCATTAACCATTCTGCACCACTGATCTGCTGGTACAGTGTTCTGGAATTGTTTAACAAAATTTCCACAGTATGAGGGAATTTGGAATATTTTGAAAGGCATTGTACTCCTCCAGCCTGTTTGCACGCATTTTGTTTTATACTTTCGGTACATTAAATCTCTTAGACTACATCCAGGGTTATTAATAGTACTGTTTCTAGTCTCTGCAATAGTGAAACAGGTATCCAATCAAATGAGCAGACACCATGTGTGCTCTAACAGGTTTCCCACTCTGAATTTGTTAAGTTCTGTTTTCCTACAGGGGTCTGAGTCAGGGGAATGTTTATGTCACTATAAGTAAAAGTACTGCATATTCTGTAAAACTCTTATGTGGTTCTCAAATATATGAGGGAAATCTGCTTTTAAATCAATCCGAGGATACTTATGTGCACATGTATTTCTCATCACAAGATATTCTCAGGACTGTTATAAATATTGCCTAAATTAACAGGGAGTGATCTCTCCCATAACTAAACAAATGCCCACTCAGCTTAAATATCCATGTACGCCTTATGCAAATCAGATTAAATCTCAACTTCCATTCCTGGATTACATAGTTGTTCTTGAGTAATTTGACTCGGAAACATATTAACCCCTAAAAAGCAGGTTTATTTTAGATATTGATCTCAAGACTTTATTATTCAGCAAATACTATTTTATTTACTGTATACGGAAACATAAATATCCATTAGACTAATGAGTTAAATGAGTTTAAAGGGTCTAATCATTCAAGACTATCCACATCAGCTGATCAAAAACTAAGGTTAAAGCCCTCAGGGAGCATCTTGTAAACATTGCTGAGCCATGCAGAACTGGACCTTATTGCAACCATTTTGTTTCAAACCCCAGTGGTGCCATCTGTCGTCCATAACTTAGGCTCTACAAGGATATCCTAAATCTCTCTCCTGACGAACATGGAAAAGCAAAGCATGTTTAAAACCTTTGCAATACTCTTGGGTAAAAAGACTGAATTTGAACAGACAACTCACATGTTACAATCTACTTTGTCAATCAGTTTGCCTATTATGGACTTATATCTGAGGACCCTCTTACCCAGTTCGCAGATGCTGCTGTGAGTTTTTTCCTTTCCTCTGACTTCAGATACTTATCAGACTTGGTTCACACACCAGATATCTCTGAATAAACAGCCCCTGCTATCAAACTCTGGAAAGACATGCTGTATTTAGTCTTAAAAGTTGGTTCTAAATTGCACTTTAAAAAACATAAGATGTTTGATTTACCAGACTGAGTTGAATGTAAGACATTTAACCTAATGTAGTTCTGTTCAACTGATGAAACACAAAAACGTTAAGCTTAATTTAGATCTATATATTTAAATCACATTTTACTATACTACAAAGGTGTTATAGAATCTACATGCTAACTTCCTGTTACAAAGAACAACAAGTCTATGTCAACCAAGGAGTGTAAAAAGAAAAAGGAAGACTGATCAAAGGGAAAGGTAATACAAAGAGGGTGAATAAAACATGTTAAACAATACGGAAATGAGCCAGGGGGCAATGGGAAAGATGTTTACTTGTTGTTCTGAGCAACTTTGACACCAAAATAACACAACTGACTCAGTTTCATTCAGATAGGTACTGTTAAAAAAGCAAAATGGATTAAATCTACAATAGAGGCATTTGATTTTTTTGAGTGTGTCTTTTCCATAAATTTTGCTCACGGGCTGTAGCGACAACCCAGTCTCAGTCTTTATGTCGTGAAGCCATCACGACATAAAATCTCATAAAAAGACATTTGCGCGCATCGGCTTAAAAGAGGGTTAGGGTTATGGTTAAGCCGATGGTTACTGTTTTTTAAGCCGATGTGTGCAAATTTCTCTCCTACTGTCCCTCAGTGACCAGTTAGCGCAGATATTGGCGGTGTTACACTCTGCACATTAAAATACATACAGTAGTGGAGCGTTCTCCCAGCACAAAAAAGCGCCTAAAGCGCGATCGCAGCACGTTTGAATAGATTTTATGTCGTGATGGTTTCACGAAAAATTGTGAGACCGGGTTTGGAGTATTGCCTGTGAAAAGGCTTGTGGACGTGTTACTCTGGGGACTGTGCACTCCTAGCACAAAGAGTTCCAAAAAGCACCACTGGCAGAACAGTAGTGGAACCCATTGGCTTGCTAAAATGTTCTTAAAAGAAAGGTTCTTCTGCATACTATGTTTGCAATAATAATAGTAAAAATAATAATAATTATTATTATTATAATAATTATAAACATTAAAAGATCTTAACCTCACTTCAAGGAAACATGTAGGCATTGATAGATTGGAAGGAGCTTTTTCATCCATAGTGATGAACGTGGACATTTTGCACCTTACCTGAAAGTGAATTAAGTGATGTAAAATGAGAGAGGACAGGTCCCCATGCTGGCACAGACAGTGCTGATTCAGTCCCCATTGTCCATTTACAGTTTCTGTTGCACTGCAAGGGCCACTGACCCATCCCCACCAGCATTTTAATGAAGACATCTGCACTGGAGTAGAGCCAAGCCAATTACTGTCAGATTCCAAACTCCTCTTCAGCGCTTGTTTTCAAACTCTCCTCTTTTTCCCTTGCAAAGCAAATTAGAAAAGAAGACCTGTTTATGCCTGATTGAGATTCAAGTGGAGCCTCAATCCAACAAATCAAATCAAAAGGTAAGTAGGTTATTTAATGTCACCCAAGACTCAATCATTATGTTATATTAAGCCCATTTCTTTTTTCTTTAATTTGAAGTTATAAGGCATGTTTCAGTCTGCACTGTAGTGATGCATGGGGCAGTGTTTTTAATTACCTGCGACCCACCAGCTTATTATAAGAGTCAACATGCCTTGCCCGACCCACAAACATATTTGTTAATTAATGACCCGAACCGGACCCAACCCTGTGAAATTTTATAAAAAGCAGACCAGAATCTGCTATCCTACAGGTCCCACGGGTTATGGGTCACACACACACACACACACTCAGAGTATCCTAAAAAAGATAGGAAGGAAAACAGAACTGTACTATTCTCCCCCGTTCAGGCAAAGGCCAGAGGGAGTATATTTAGAGCCTTGAGATGTTGCATGTTCATCAGAAATATAAACACAGTGATTAGAATGTCCAGTGTTTTCTTTACAAATTGCTCCTGGTTCCACCTGGATGAGAGCCATACAGCTTATGGCTTATTTCATGGGAATTCGAAGTCTAGAAGAGCGCCTGTGGCCTGCCAGAGCTTAGGGAAAGTCTCTTTGGGATGACATCTTCCCCATGGTCTAATTCTCATGCTACCACTTCATTTCTGTCTCTTAATGGCTGGGCAGCTGCCACTGTTTCCTCTTCAGAACACAAACATAACATATTCTTATCAGTACAAGCAACAGCAGTTTAGAAAGGGACTGCAAATAAGTCCTTTGATAATTTATTGATTACTGCAGTGCCAGATTTTGTAACAGCTGTTTTTTTTTGCTCCAGCTGTGCCTGGTCTGAGAAAGATTGTGTGCTATAATACACGTGGCTCTGTTGTACTATATTTTTTGAGTACGTGTTTTAAGAGAATTGAAAAGTATGTGTATTAGTAACACTTTACGATAAAGATACATTTTCTTTAGTTTATATATTACTTAGCTGATAAGCATAAATGATTACTTTAAATGACTGAGTGTTAATTATCTGTAACTGAGTATTTCCTCATTAACTGTGTTTGCATTAACTACTGCTTGAAACACTAGTTATATGTTTGTCTCATAAATTTTCTGATATTCTGTTAAATTTGTGTTACATTTTTCTTCCACTGTGCAGTGTTGTATAGATCACAGACAGTAGGCCTTACTGGCCACTTCCCTTTTAGATCTCCGTACTATAGATGTTTTTGTAATCGACGCAAATTAGGAAATAAATAATCAATTACTTCTTTTTGTTCATTTCATGAAGCTGTTATTTATATTTGTGGTCCTCTTTTGTGTAGTCATATACTTATGCCTTGTTATTGCAGTTTTTCACTCAAGACCAACATATGTGATCTTCACATGTTTTAGTGAATAACACATGCATGAAGATTTACAGAAGATAAACCCTAAAAACTGGTCTTCTGAGCCACATTCCAAACTTGTAAGCTCTTAATTAACCGCATTATTAAAAGCCATTGACCATTATGTTGCTTGGTAACAGCTTACACACTTTTTAAAAACGGGCTACAAAAGTTCTTTCAATGATGAAACATTTTTATTACCTAAAGAACCATGAGATATTGGAGTATGAAAACCCCATTTAATGGTATAAAGAATCTTGATATCATGTAAAAATTCTTTAGCAACTCATGGTTTCTTCCTAGCACCTTTACATTATTTGTAGGTTCTTTTTATTTTTAAAACGTCTGTCACATCTTAAAACCATACATTGAAAAGTTCATTATGAAACAATATTTCTTCTGTGGCATCACGCAGTGAATGCTGTCTAGTATCTGGTAGCTGAGTGTAGAGTGAATTTAGCAAAAGTAGGCAGAATAAGTTTACATCACTCTTTCAGCAACTGGAGCCAACTATGCATCATGAGTAATCACCACAACGGTGCTTGTCATTCAGCATTTGTTTTCACTGGCTTGGTATCCTAGTTCATATTGAGCAAGGTCATAATCTGACATCTGTCAGATCCCACCAAGCACAAGGCGAGTGAACAACCACTCAGAATGCAAAAACAAATACACACTGTTTTATTTAATTATTAGGCACAGTGTTCCACTTTTGCTGAACATGATAAGTACAGTAAAAAGAGTTTTCAGGAAAAGTGGGACACCTTTCGGTCATTGTAGTATATTCACAAGTGCACCACCCTTTTTAGGTGTAAAAGTTTTTAATAAATAAACTATTGAATGTAATGTCATGTTGCATGCATAGCAGAATTCACACGTTCCATCACCAATGCTTTTTACTGTTATTAATTTTTTACTTTGTTTTCTTTTGTGGTATTTTTTCTAAAGTCACTATAAGACATTGCATCTCTTCTAATTGCTCCTCACACAGTGTCACTGGATGGTTCAAAAATATTGAGTAATAACTGCCTCCCCACCCCTAAAGAATCCAGCTCAAAACTTCTAAGAGAAAGTTATAACCAGTATATATTAATATAACTCTGATTTCAGTGTATAAAACCTTATATATAGACTATGACAACACTGAGGCTACAGGTGCAGCTTATTTTAGCTAGCGGTCTTTTGATTTCATGATCATTACTTACAGCATCCCTTGTGAGCCAGTTAAGGTGCAGGATTAAACAAACAGGGCAGAAAGTCAACACAATCTTGTTTTCCTGCCCTCCAGCTAGTATTGATTTTCTGATATATACCATGATTGTACAGCATGAGTGGTCTGGCAGTGTGATAATGGGCAGTGAAGGGAGTGTGAGGTGGTCAGACCCTGCACACTTGGTAGGTTTTGGTCAGGTTTGTGCTCACATTGTTTCTTGAGATCTGTTCTAGTGCACAAATCATGCTTGAGTCCCTTCAGTGACCCTGGGCATCCCTCGTAACAAGCCATGACTTACTCATCATGAGCAGAAAACTGAGTTTCCAAACTGTGTTTGTATGTTTTAATTCACCATTCCACACACGGCAGCATTGTGTCTTGGGAAGCACAAACTGCTGAATAAAGTCACAGGGTAGCTGTTTCTATAACAATGATTCTTGAAACTGTCCAAGAAAAATTGATGTTAAGGTTTCCAGTTTCAGTGACTGCTTTATTAGAACAACAGGACTCTCTATAAAAGATGTTTCTATTCAACAGAATCACTCTAATAGAATTTGTTAATAAAGCTCATTTAATAAAACAGAAATTGTGTCACTAGTACTTCACACAATGAGTTTTTTGTTCTTGTATCCAAGATTCAGTTCAAAACACTATTTATTAACGGTTACTATCTTTTTGTTTATATAGGTGGTAGCAGCCTAGTAACCACAAAGTTGCAGGTTCAAACCCCCGTTGTGTACCTGAGCAAGACACTTAATACTCAGTTGCTCCAATTCCTTTAACTAATGATTGTAAGTTGCTCTGGGTAAGATTGCCTGCAAAATGTGATAAACTTTTTAATCTGGTCTTGCAAGCAGGAACAAACAAGAATATGTCATATTATACATTGTATAGCATCATGGCCGCTCTGCAGATAATTTATTTTAAATGAACTGGGAGACATTATTTTTTTGCTGATGTGTTGTTGGCTAATTTTAATGGTGTCTGCAACAAAAAACTAAAGGGGTAGTGTGCACATTCCTTTTGGTCTGCTCCATATTACTTTCACAAAATTATAACGGTGCAACTGAACACTTTCACTGAAACCAGCAAGGTGGCCTTTTGAAAAATATATAGTTTTAAAATAAACAAACACGCAGCTTTTTGTTGTGCTTCTTTCCTCGTGTTTTCACCAAGCATTCCTCAAAGATTCAGAACTCAGCTTGTGAAGTAGATCCAACCTCCCATTTTTTATATAAATATGTAATAAAAAATGAGATGTTAAAGGGCCTTATCTTTTTCTTGTATTTTATTTTACTTTTCTTGAGAGCTGTTATTATTATGGTTATTATTTACATAAAGTATTCTTACACTAAGTTTTTTTGCCTCTCTTTATCACTTAGAAGTAAACTGTTTCACTTAGAATTAGACTTTTTAATGCCTTAATGTGGACCCATAGTGAACACAACATTTTAAAACTTCACCAGCGTATATATGTATAAACAAACAAACTAACTATCTAACAAGCAAACAAATAAATATTTGTGCATATATATATATATATATATATGTTTTCTATTGTTTAAGCTGCACCTATTATGTCTTCTAATTCAACTGTTACTTGGCCATGGACTCAGTCTGAACAGCTGAAACAAAACACACCTAACAGCAAAAAACCCACATATCATTTCAATCACAGGTTGCACCTCATATGACTCTTCTCAGGTGATTTCATAACTATTATGTATAATTTTAAATATTCAGATAACAAAAGGAAACATCTTTTGTTCCTTTCAGAACACTTATATCTTAACTGGAACTGAAAAGTGGAAAATGTGCAAAACTTGGCTGCAGGTAATCCTTTACTCTATAGTTTATGTGCAGCATTCAAGGAATTTGTTAAATAGTATAGGACATATTTATCAAAAGTACCTGTGACTTGTTTCCGCTGGCTTTACTATGATGAAAGATGAGCAGATGTGCATTCCCTTACTATCCAAAGTCCATTAACAGAAACAGTGAAGACGTGCAGTATTTGGAAGGCTTTTGAGGTTCTTTCCCTCCATCATCATTTACAGTTTAAAATTATACATGTAGAAATACAGTAGCTTTAATTCTACAGAACAGTTTGGGGTCATAAAAAATTCCACAACAACAACAATAATAATAACAACAACACATGTGTACTTTTATAATAATGACCACAACAATAATAATTATAATGTTTATTATTATTAGTAATAGTAGTGCTTTTAGTAATAGTAGTGGTATAACCCTTATTGTTCTATAACGTGTCAGCTGATATTCACATGTTATTAAAATTGTGTTTTAGCTTTAAAAATCTTAGTTAAACTAGTACATTAACAGGAAATCATAAGTTAACAGAATGTAAAATGCAGATTTCCCCTCTGTTTACTTACTATTAGAAGTTTATGTAACTCAATTTGAGCCCCAAACATTTTTTTCACACTGTATGTAGGTCATAAACAGGGATGCGATGTGTCTGGTAAACTGATTAATTTTGTCTTTAGCGTTGTTCTAGAAGAAGGCATGTAAAAACGTTTGTATTTCAAGGCTGTTTAAATTTGTGTGGAACTTGGACCAAAGGTCTTGGGTTTGGGCAAACACTGGCTGAAAGTAAATATTATCATTAATTAGATCTACAGTATTTATGTGGGAAGTATGTCAGTATAAAACTGCAGCTGAATTACAATAAACATGTGTGTGAGTTAAAGTAGCAGTGTGTATCCTGCTGAAGTAAACCATCACATCAGACTACATTTCTTTGTCACTAAATGGCACATATTAATATATCTGCACATATTAGTTTCAACAAAGCCACACAGAGGCCATACAACCAGTTGACTGGGATGCACTAGACTGGTTTACGGTGGAAACATTGTCTAGATTTCCAGCATGTTTAGAACTTATTATGGATGGCCTTTTAACCTTGTACTAAAATAACAACTTAACTCTGCACTAAATATAGAGCACTTTATACAGCACGTAGCATTGCAATACTTACTGAATGCACCCACACACTGCTTGATTTATTGCTGAGTATGCCAGCAATACTCCCTGGAGGGCACTGTCTCTGTACTTACAGTAATCCTGTTCAATTATTTCATATACATCGCATTTTGCTGAAGCTACCGGTCTTAATAAATGGCAATATATGACCCGAGTGCAGAGTGATGCAGCATATGTATGTGCAGCATATTTAAGCCTTATTACATACACTGTTGGCCACAATCAAACGTTTACCATTCTACTCTGTGATGCACTGTAGTGCTACACAGAGAATTACAGATGGGTTGAATTTCCCTAGGTAATGAGGTAAACCCAAGTGGTTTTCAGAATGTTGAATTTGTGGAAAAAACAACAACAACACTGGAAACAAGAAGTCATGCAAGCAAACGATGTGTTTTACACAGAGGCGTTTTTAAAACCTCTTGTATCATCTAGTAATCCATGAGGGAGCATGCATTGCCATGGACAAACAACGCCAAGAGCATATGTATCATGTTTCTATCATTTTCTATCTCTATATATTTTTTGTAGCTTTTCTCTCTCTATCTATCTTGATATCTCTTTCTTTTTCTCTCTTTAAATCTTTCCCCCTTTCCAGCTTCACCTTCTCTCTCCTCACACTCCCTCTCTTTCTTTCTTTTTTCTTTCTTTCTTTCTTTTTTGATCTTTCTCTGTCTCCCTCTCTGTCTATCTCTCTGTCTCTCTATTTCTCTCTGTCTCTGTCTCTCTCTCTCTTTCTAGTGTTTATGTTCTCACTGTTGCTACTTATCTGACAGACCTTATTGCTTTAAGGATAGTGTGTGAATAAGTAACACTGTATATTAATTAGCTATGCAGCTGTTGCTTTCTGCTGTAGTCCTGATGTATGGCATATTATAGCCTGCATACAAGACTGGGGCGGGTGGGTTAAAGGACATGTCATCAGCATGAAACGGTCATAAATCTTCAGGAAGAACAGTGGTGGCTCACTTCCCATGGTCTAACGCATGGCATCTCTCCATCCTCTCTAAGTCTTTGCGGTATTACCAGCAGTGGTGGTTTCTCCATTCAGACACATATTTCCACATCACCAAAACCACAAGCACAGAGCCACCCTCATTTTCCATGTGGAGAGAAAATATCAGGTTTGGAATCAATTGATCTTGTTCAGAATTAAATGACATTGCCATATTTTTGTTATTGGCTAAGGTAATTACAAGACACAAGAAAGCCCTATTTGGCTGATTGGATTCTAAAAAAAATATTTTTTAAACATTGACGAGACCATGGGAAAAGTTCTCCCCCATAACACAATGCCTGTGCTGATTTACACACTAGTACCTTATATGGCAATCCGTATTATTACATAGACATCGCTTTCACGTGACTGTACTCTTGTAGCAAATAAAGAATCTCCAGGGATTGTACCTTAACTGACATTTAATGACATAACCATAAACATAATTTTATACAGCCTCTTTTTGTGGTAAGGGAGGACTTTTGAAAGATAGACTGTGCCAAGCTACCAACAAGTAGCCACTTGTAAATAATGATTTTCCCACACATAAAGGCAAAAGATGCCATTTTTCATATGAGGCAGACTAATCCAAGTTGCATAACTGTGCCTTTTAATCATTGCTGCTATGTGTTTAGGAGGCATGCTTTCTGATGGCAGTCTACACGAATAAGTAACATGTCAAAGATTAAAATGACTATATTCCAAAACACAGCAAAATGTATCATTTTAAAATGACTGCATGGATGTTCATTTGTTTACGAGTCCATTACATTAGCTTCAAAATTAGGTTTCCACGCAAGACCACAGGTGCTGACACACAGTATAAAATACTAAAGAAGATTTGAGAAGGTTAATAATTAGCCTCTTTCTAACCCATCAGCACTGTTTTCCACCATATGAAATGCCCTCTTCAGCTCCTAGCTCCATACTCTCTGCAGTGCATTGCAGCTAAGTGCCTTGCGCCCCTGGCCACGGTCCAGTCAGATGAATTACGGTGACTTTTATCTAGATTCCATTAGAGGGACATGTCAGAAAGCTTTTAATAGTCCAAAATTCCAAAACAATCCCATGAATATTTTTAGGCCTGCTTTTTCACATTGAACATTCAAAATAAAGATTTTTTTTTCCATAACTTAAGCAGGTCTATTTGTTGATCTCACATTGTTGACTGAATGGTCAATACAAATGCTCTGGTGCTGGTTGTATTGGCTGTTACACTTGTGCCTTCTCCTCTAAGCCTCTTCTGTTTTTAACATAAACACAGAATAACCACTAAATCTATCACAATCACAGTGCAGGCTTAACTGTGTCCTTAGTGGGTGTGGATGGAGATTATGTGCACTTAGTTTGTCTCCAAGGTAGTAAAATATACTAATAAAGCCATTGTGGGTTAAAGGAGGAAGATGGAAAGAAAACATGTTAACTTTTATCCACTGGGGAATAGTATCTGGCTACAAGTAACAAAAATAACTATATGTATACTGTACTATTAAAGAAAAGTGCTTCAAAGCAAAATCCTAGAACCACCACTGCTGTGTTGGATATGCTCTTTCCAGCACCACACACAATATTTAGTGGTCTTCGTCGACTGAACTGTAATATATATACATATATATAGGAAAGAATAACCCCCTTAGCATTGGAGCCAAACAAACACACATAAACACACACAAATAACTATTTTTCTAGCTGCCTTTACTTGGTGCAACATCACAGAGATGCATAACCATTAGGCCTCCTGGGACAGCAGGTAGTCTAGTGTTTAGGGAGTCGCCCTTATGAACAGAAGGTCATGGGTTCAAAACTCAGGGCTACTAGAGGTGCCCTTGAGCAAGGTACTGTCCCCACACACTGCTCCCCGGGCGCTGTGTTCCTGGCTGCCCACTGCTTCGCTTAGTGAATGGTTTAAATGCAGAGAAAGAACTGTTTCTGTTTACATTGTATGGTGTGTTCACATATGACAGGTGGTCACTTCACTATAAATCATCAATACCCAGTGTCAGTACCTTGTGGGACCAACTTTTGCTTTCATTACTGTATTGAGTCTGTTGGGATACTTCTCTACTAACTTTGTACATTTGTATGTGTAATATTTGCCCACTCAGGACTGTTCAAGCTCAGTCAGATTGGTGGACTGTACGTTTCGAGTCATTCCACAGATTTTCAGTACTAGCAGGGTATAAGT
>JBBPCY010000023.1:7237107-7271256 GCA_037974405.1 Brachyalestes nurse
GGTAGATAATGGATGGATGGATGGATAATAATAGTAATAATAAAAAAATAAATAAATAAAAATAGTAACAATAATAATAATAATAAAAATAATAATAACAATAATAATAATAATGTACAAACCGTATTAATATTTGTGAGAGCGTTATTTATTTCTCCTTGCTGCCGATTGGCTTCTGCATGCAACGTTTTCTTGGCGTCAATTTCTATCGAAATCCTGACGAATGCGAAGAAAACGCCGGTACTGCGTTTATATGGCGTTCGGTTGACGTTCTAGAGGACCGAATATATGTCCCATGATTCAATTGTACTGGGAACCGCGACAAATAAAGTTTTGAAGGAAAATATAAAACTACAAATCCCAAGACATAAAGGATCTGAAGAGAATGATTACTGCCCCCACAGATGAATACACGAAACTACACATTGAGCTGCAGGCTGGAGTTAAACAGCGTCAGACGAATGCCAGTAAGCCAATCAAGCGCAGATGCAAAACGTTACAAAAACGGCTATGGCGTTCAGAGCGCGTTCATTTATCCAAGATGCTAACGTCCATGTGGACGAGGCCTTACTTTACATTTTAAAGGGTAATGTATATGTCAGAGCATATTTAGGGACATGTTTAGGGTTTAGACTATAAAAATAGACATTTTTACTACATCAAAAATGTATTTTCTGTATTTTTCTAATTTCTCCTATCTTTTTGTTATTGTAGTTGAGCAGTAGTAGAATAAGGAACATTCTTTACCAACATTCTAATATTAAAATAACATGACTGATGTTAAATATCTCTTTTCAAGCCTAACGGGATAAAAAAAATCCAAACGTGACTACATATCCCACAATCTTCTTGCCCGTGTGACGCGCGGGGGCGTGGCTGGCAGGGAGAAGCTGTTCTGGAAGGAGGGAAACACTAGCAAAGAGGGCAAGTCACAGCGTTCTTATGGAAAAGGTATGGGTTTAAAATGTACAGTAATAACGTTTTTCGGCTGCAGATTTCACGTAAATTATAATGTCAGTAGTTTCTCTTGCTGACAAGTTTAACCAGGCTGAATCTGACAGTAAACAAGCAACGCTAGCATCCCGGTAGTGCTAATAAATTCATATACGTGGCAGCCGAATTTGATGTTGGATTTTATTTGATGGTGGAGATTTACTCTTAATCCTGAAAAGTATGGCAACATCCCACGTTTGACCGTGTTATGCAGAAGGCCCGTATCTTGTAAATGTCCGTGTAATCGGTGCTCATGCTCAAAGTTAGTCAGCCACGGCGTGGCAGGCCTGCAAACTGTGAAGTGCTAAAAGCTTGTTAGAATAATTTTTTTTAAAAAAAGAAACACCTTTATTAAGTAATAAAGCCTAATACCATGGACCCGACATTCCTGCTCTGCCATAAGTCTATGCGTAGGGACGATATGAACAAGAAATGAACCATAGAAAAGCGTTTACCTAAGTTAAATACGCATGTCCGGTAAACAGTTGTGATATAACAAGTTAGTTGTTTTCCCTCTATTAATGAAAGCCAATACCTATTTAGAAGGGCTAAGGTGTCGAGAATATAACGGTGGGGGTAGTAAATTATATTTAATCCTATATTGAAATAAAAAATGTTTCTAGTCAAGTTATTGAAGAGCAGTTGTGCTTTTTATAACGAATAAAATCCCATCTCTGGTGCAACATAATAAAAAGAAAGATGTTTTCTATCACTGACTGAAGCACTCTTACAATATCTTCATTGTGGAAATGTATATGTGATAACAATAAAAATACATACTGTACTATAATTGAGGACATATAATGGAGTAAATATAACTACCCACTATTCTGCTCTCATCTGCAGGTAAGCTTGATATCCAAGCCGACTAACGCTGTCTTCCTGTTAATGTTGTCCAGAGAGAAGTTTCAACAGAACTATTGATGGAAGGGGAATCCAAGGCACTCCTGACTGCCATGATGGACTCTTTGAAGGTGTCCGATTCAGGAAGGCATTCAGATGGCCAGACCACTACAGAGCCAGAGGATGACAGCTTCTTTGACTGTGAGGAGACATTTCATGTAGAGCCCATGTCTCTAGCAGGACAGACCATCATGAATCATGCAGATGTGACACGCGGTGCAGTGCCTGATCAGGGGACAGATGAAGGACCGCACCAAGACTTACAGACAGATGCTCTTAGATGTCCAGCTGACACGGGTGCTTCAGAAACTGATAAAGGATCAGGGGAGATTTCTGAACCGTGTGAAGCCAGAGCTGCTAAAAGGAGGCACAGGTCACTGGAGGGAGATGCGCTGGAAGATGGAGCACATGAGGACCAAGAGAAATGGGAGCAGGTCATAGATGAAGAGGAAAACACAACAGACACTTTCTCTGAATTCAAAGAAGAAGCTATACAGAAAAGTGAATTTGATGAGGACTACTTACAAGAAGTGGAGAAAGACCTGACAGAGGAAGAAAAAGAAGTGAGCATCATGTCTTTGACATTCATTGGTTATTTGATGTGTGAATGTAAATGTCAGTTCTCTCAATTTTTTGACTTTCCCTGCAGGGAGGAGAAATTCAGTCGTGTTGCTGACAACAAAGAACAAAATGTTTTAGTGTGCTGTAGGCTTGTCACGATACTGAAATTTGAAACTCGATACCGATACTAAGGATGGTGAGGGAGGGAGGGGGAGCTTGGCAGCGCATTTCAAGGTGCACGATGCTTTTTTACCCCTGCCCTGTGTAGAGAACACTTGGGGAAGGTTTTGGGCTTATAACTCCGGATCTCCGTGGGCTAGGGGGGAAAACGGGGGCTCGTTGGAAAGGTCTCATGGAGATCTACTGGCATGTCAAGTTTGGCGTGGCTGGGTGCTCGCCCTGCAGGGCGACGCGACACGAAAAGTCCGTGCTCACGGGACCGATGCGCTGGTTCTGCGGGGATCAGAGCTTCGCCACTGGCCACGTTCGATAGGTCTGGGGGAGCTGAGGGCCCGTGTAAAATTTCACGGCAGTAGATTGTTCTCCAGCCAAGCTATGGGGCAAAATGCCAGCTCGGGACTCATTTATAGATGCATGCTGCTTTTTTTGCCTCCAAAGCCCCAGAGCTTCCCTGGCTGTCTAGGGAGGAAAAAAGTGGCACGCACCTTTAAATGAGTCCCGAGCCGACTGTCATGTAAACATTGGATCCTGCAGGTAGCTGGGGAAGGGGCTGCCCACTGCAATGCCTTTTGAAAATTGTTGTAGTCTGCCGGCGATTTCTGTGAACCGGCAGATGCAAAACTGGCATTTAAGTATCGATACCAGTGCTAATAGATATTGAACTCAATACTAAAATTTAGTATCTGAGAATCGATTGTTTTGACATTAGTCTGCTGTCTACAATAGTGAGCTAATAAGTCGCCCTTACCTAATTCTTGTTAAAGTCGTCTTAAAATTATTTTATTCTCGTTATTTGTTTGTACTTTTTATAGAGTAGAAGAGCAGAGAGTATGGCCCTGAAGGAGAAGGGCAATGACCAGTTCAAGAGTGATGGTAAATGAGTTGTCCCAATCTTCTGACATTTTTCTCTTGTCTTCCTTACAACAAGCATCATGAATTATTTAAGTGCTTAAAGAATAAGTTTTCCTATATTCACCTAGTAAGAATCACATTAATTCAGTACAGAATGTGCTGCTGTTCTTATGGTCATGTACAGTTTATATTTGACACTCATCTGACATTATGATTACAGATCATGGAGAAGCGGAGGAATCTTACACTGCTGCACTGAAAATCTGTCCTGTGTGTTTTAGCAAAGAGAGATCGATTCTTTTCTCTAACCGAGCTGCAGCACGTCTACACCTTGTAAGACTTCCACATCTTACAGACTGAGCTTTTGAGTGTATTTGATAGAAAATATGAAATCTTTACTTTTTGATATGGGTGTGAATCTTTTACCTCTCTGTAATGTAACGTCATTACAACAGAAGGTAATTCAGTATATTATCAAATCATTGAATGCCTTGAATAAGAAATGTTCTAAATGATTTCTGTTTTAAACACCAGGAATTTGAACAAATCAAAATAATCAGGATTAGTCACCTTGTTTGAGTAGCTGACCAAAATTAATTACATGTATCTAACTTGCTCTAATTTGGCTCAATAGTGTAATAGTGGTCTATGCATTTATTCCAAGATGTGCAAGAAAAGTTGTTAAAATATGTGATTGTGTGGGAGCTGTGTAAAGGACAGTACAGAAGATTTTTGTAAAGTTAAACCTTTGGAGTAGAAGTCCTTCTTTACAGTAAGGATCGGAAATACTATTTAGCAGAGTTGTTGATGGTGGGCTGAAGTCTAGCTGGTTAATATTAGCATTAACTCACTAATTATTCAAATGCCATTACTTTGTTTAGTAATGAATTAGAATAATAAATGTGTTTTGCAGCTCTTTCACAATCATTAAATACAGCTTGTGGATTTTTGTTACTGTGGAGGGTCTAGATAGCAACTGTAGTTTTTGCTTTGCTTATTGATTTATCTGTAGGTCACATGTGAGCAGTGTCTAGCTTGGAAGGTGCTGAAGATATTGCTTTGTAACCCATATATAAGATTAAAAAAATAGCATTTCAAACTTATTGCAGTTGAATATATCACAGTGGGGCTACAACCCTACTTTTTATTTGTATATATACATTTTTATGAAATTCAGTTAATCATTCAGTTCCATCATTTGACTAAAATCATCAGGATGCTTGTTATATTATGCTTATCCTCCATGTTGTCAGTTTTGCAATCTTGTATTTTCTCTGTTAGGATAAGAAAGAAGACGCTATCAGTGACTGCTCTAGAGGTGAGATTATGTGTGCTGTTGATGTAGTTGGAAGTAAGCACTACCCATAATGCAGTTCCAACACAAGAGTATTTCTCTTGTAAACCCACTTTCATTCATTGGGGGTTTCAGCAATTCGGTGTCATAGAAAATTTGATTTCAGACATCAGTAAGGCATATTTAATAAAACAATGTGTCTTTTGTCCAGCCATAGAGCTAAATCCAAACTATGTGCGTGCCATTCTACGAAGAGCAGAACTGTATGAAAAGGTGGACAAGCTTGATGAATCTTTGGAAGACTACAAGACTGTTCTGGAGAAAGACCACTCCATCCCTGCTGCAAGGGAAGCATGTATGGTGAGTGGTATCAGTTTTATCTCAACACAGACTGAGATAACAGGTTATTTGTGTATTAATTAAAAACATTGTTTTTCCTCTAATGAAATAACTAAGCCTGTGTTTAGTATCTAAGAGTACGTCAATTCTTCAAAGATGTTTGGTGTCACAAAAACCTGACAGTGTAGACTGTTGAAATCTTGGAGAGTGACAATTTGGTTTATAATAATGCACCGCCATTGTTTGAAAACCAAAGCTTGCAACCAACAAGCTTCTGTCTACAACCCAGTCCATTCATGTCATACATCACTCTCTTCCTCCTGGCTCTGGTGTCATTAGTAGGCTATGCCACAAATAAATATATTCATAATTTTTCTTCATTCAAATTGTATTCAGAATATTATGAGAAGATGGAATTGGGAACCCAGTATTGAGTTTGAAATTGAATTATACCATTATCAGTGTCTTTCATTTATAGAATCGCACAATGATACAAACACTACTACTTATTAAGCCAGAATGCTAATGATTTCCAGAAGTAATTTAATTGCTCAGATATACCTGCTGAATGTTTTGTGAGTGTTTGGGCAAATTATTAAGTTGGCGGTGGAAGTGTGCTGTGATACAATTTGTTTTCAAATCAATGGAATTGCCCTGGTCAAGGTAGCCGCGGTTTTTAAAAACTTAAATGTAGTATTCGTAAATTAAGGCCTTGAAAAGTTATTGCATTTTGTTCACAGGTCTTAAATTTTGTTCATTAATATTTTTTTCCACCTTCCTTATTTACATGATACGGTGCCACAGCAAAACTGCATATTAATTCCATTTATTGTTCGTTGTTACAATGTGTCTGAGCCCTATTAAAATTTCTCTGGTAGTCCTTGCTCCATCAGAGTGCGTGCAGTGATAGTGATGGGAAGTTCGGCTCTTTTCAGAGAGCTCTCAGGTTCTTGTGGCACGGCTCCCAAAGAAGAGCCGGTTCTTTCATCTCCCAAACGGCTCTTGGTTTATTATCATCTATAGCCTCATATTTTACCCTAACTTGGCAAATATGAATGCTTTGTGTGTTGATAAACCCTTTTGCATTTAGTGTTTTTTTTTTTTATGAGAAGCCTTATAATTGCCTAATTTTGTGAGCAGAGCTGAGCCACTGAGAGTGAGAGGTGAGAAGCGAAAGGAAAAAAAAGTGGGGAGCCGGCTCTCACTTGATGGGAGTTGACTCTTCTGATTCACTACAGAGTTATTCTGATTCACCTGAGAGTGATTCTGATTCACAACAGAGTGATGTGCATGACACATCACTAGAAGTCAAGTCAGTCACTCAGCCACGAAAGACATAGTTGTCGTTATTTGTAGTAATGTTAGGCTAGTCAGTGATGGGCAAATGTCAATTTACTTCTTTATGGGTACACAACGCCAAATATGAGTGGGTTCAGCCCGTGCCAGGGAATGTGTGGGAAGCACAGTGCATTTTGTGCCAAAAAACATTTAAACTAGGAACCATATGGCTTTGGACTCCCATATGAAGAGAACACATGGCATTTGTGGGAGTTCGTTTGAGGCAGGCACTAATAGTAAACTTCTGTGCACCACCAACCTCCTCAGTGCAGTTAACCTCCTTGGCTAGCACTAGCAATACATCGCTACAGGCACAACGGTCAGGTAATATACTTTGCGGGTCAACGCCAACGCTTGAGGCAGAGGTTATATGGACTCTAAAGACTATATCAGAACACCACTCCTATACCTCCAATGAGGGCATTAGGAGGTAGCCGAACATCTGGTCAGGGATGTTGATAAGTTGGCAGACCAGGCTGAAGCCAAGAAAGCAGGCAGCAAGAAGGTAGAGCTAATAGCAAAGTCTAATGCCTTTAGAAGGAGCCACAAGGAGAAGTTGGCTGAACTCATTAAACTGGATGAACAGATTGATGCTAAAGGAGCAGTATTGATGCTAAATAGGCTGTAGGCTCTATTGTAGACCTCAGAGCATATTGTTAAATAAAGTTATTTTTATGTTTCGATTTGATCAACTGATTTTCGATTATTTTCTTGTAATGCCAGGAAAGGTGCGACGTTGGTCTTAAATTTCATTTAAAGTGGTCTTAAAAAGGTCTTAAAAAGTCTTAAGATTAAAAAACCTGGGGTTACCCCGGTATTTTATTTGGCTGTAATGGAGTACTGTCACTATACATTAATCGTGTAGACTGACATGGTTGCAGGTTGCATCTTTATGTCCATTATTGTTAAAGTTATTGAAAAGGGTATCTTTCTCTTTTAGCTAAAAGGAGTGACGAGAGACTGTAGCTCTACTTATGGCTACATAAGTGTTTAGACTGCATTAGAAAACTTCTAAACAGTTTATTAGACAATGTGATGCACAGTGCTTATGGAATTAATCTGGCAACTGGTAAAAACTGTGCCCTGTTGATATGTTGACGGGTCTTGAATTAGCACGTTCATTGATCTCCATGTACTAGGCCTATATTTAGAAATGTAACATGCAGATACTCATTGTGTCATGTAATAATGGCTTTTTAAGCCTAACATTAAAATTAAAAAAAATAAAAAGGTCTTTAAAATCTTCTGCATTCTTTTTTCTCTCCCACAGAGATTACCACGGCAGATTGAGGAGCGAAATGAGAAAATGAAAGAAGAAATGCTTGGTAAGATCTTTTTTTTTTTAAACCTTTAGCAGTGCTCACAAGCAGATTTGCCCTACAAAGAAGGGTAGTGGATTTTTTTATGAAAACGGTGGGCTTATTTTCATTGTTCTGTATTGTTTTCTCTTGGGTCTTTTCTGTTAATCTGATCTGTGAGCTCATGAGTACCTTAACAGGACAGAGTGACATGTCTATATGTGCTGTTGTTTTTTAAAAACCCGACTAGTCTGAAGAGCAGAAACTTTTGTAAATGGACATAAATACACCCTTCCATACACTGTGTGTATAATTTGGTGCTGATCCAGGAAAAGGGAATGTCTCAAACTTGTTCAAAAACATAAATAAATAACACAAGTTCTATAACCTTTTTATAACAAGGTGTGTATAATGTGTCTGGGTACCTAATAAACACCAGTTCTGAACTGTTCTTCCCTTTTCCAGCTTTATAGCTTTAAGGAGAGGAAGAAAGAGAGAGAGAAAGACTTAATAAATGTGTTAGAACATTATTTATGCACTTGTATGATTTTAAGTGACGTATCTACTTTTATTTATATCCTAGATTTATTGCTAAAAATATTTTTGTTTTCCATTCCAGGAAAACTCAAGGAATTGGGTAACATGATTTTGCGTCCATTTGGCCTCTCCACATCAAATTTTCAGGTCAACCAGGATTCCAACACCGGATCTTATTCAATTAACTTTGTTCAAAATCCCAATAACAAAAGCTGATAACAGGCCATCAAACAGTGGAGGGACAGACTACAAATGTGAAAGAGTAGCCTCTCGTTTATCACTCCGGCACTGTGGAGTAACTCTTATGAGGTTTACTGAGTATTTATACTAATTTGTGAGGTGAACAGTCAGGCTGTATATTTTCTGCTTGTCTTGGAATACTTCCTAAATGATGATGAAAAACCATTTATTTTGAAATGAACTTCTGTTCATGATTTGCATTGTATATCACTGACTATAATAAAAAGATGTTAAACTAAGTTATTGACTTATTTGTATTAGGATTATTTTTCATTTTGAGATGAAAAGGTCAGTGAAACAAGAGACTAATTTGTTTTGGAGCATTTTGGCACATTTAGAGAAGTTGCTTAGTGTTATTTGTTTTCCAAGATTGTCTCATTGTACACTGAAAACCAAAAGTTATTTCAGATGTTTTATGAAGCACACTTTGCTCAAGCTTGTGGCTTAAAGATCCCATGACATGAAAATTTCACTTTGTGAGATTTTTTAACATTTATACAAGTTCCCCTAGCCTGATTATGGTCCTGCAGTGGCTAGAAATTGCGATGTGTGTAAAGCCTGCTTTGATCAACCTGCTCTGCCGTTCAGAGAGAGACGGCTCAGATGGCCCGATCTGGAATATAGAACCTTATGTCGACATAAGGGGAAATGATCCCTCCCCTTTCTCGTTTTCAGCCCGCCCAGAGAATTTCGACCCTCCCCTAAAAAAATTAGCTCCACCTACAATCATGGCTTGCAGACAAGGGAAACATGGAAGTTGCTCCGTGCTTAGATTTAAAAATGAGCACAAATGTATTTTTTTGTTCCTTCACGCAAGCCTCTTTTTACTCTTAGAATGTGGCTGTAACATTAGCTGTGCAGCTAACAGCCCAGTTAGCAGGCTGCTGTCGCTAATGTAAAGGTAGATAGTATCAGCTATGTGTATGAATGGTGTGTGAATACACACGTTAATTGAGTGTTGTACTTTATTGTGTTGCTGTTAGTGTTATGCCACACACAATATCTGCCTTTCCCCTCATTTAAATGACTGAGTGAGCACCTCTGCTAACCAGGGTGATCAGGTGAGAACGGGTAAAATTTGAGGAGTCTTACATTAACGGGGCTATAGGCACTGATCTCAACTGCTTGGCTATCAAGGAAATTTCCCAAATCTCACTACAGACGAATACAACTGTCTTTTATCAGCTATGTGACCGCAGTAGCCATTGCTATACACTATAAATATTAGCACATGGTACCGCAAGCTGGCCCCTCCCCCACCCTCATCCTCGCCCCGCCTCTCTCCTCCTTGCCCCTCCTCTTAGAAACACAGCATCCTGGGAAAATTTTATTGTGGGACTGGTTCGAACTGGCTGTAATTCTGCACCAAGGCTGAATTTTGGAAAGAGACTCCAGATACAGTATTAGGGGACCACTAGGACCTATATAAAAGCATAAGAAATCAGCATGTCATGGGACCTTTAAGATGCAGCAGAAAAATCCTTAAACATTAATAACATCTTACAGGTCATAATACAAGGCAAAAAGCAGATGTTTATTGTTAATTTCATAAAGATATACATATACAGTAATAACAAAAAATTTGCCCACAACCACCATTCTGGTATGTTCAAGAGTTGTCCGATTGTATTGAAACGCATATGTACATCAGCCAGAGAAAAATGGGGTTGGGGAGGGAGGAGTTTCAAGTGTGTACCTGCAGCAGTCCCTTACTCCCTTTCTGCAGTGCTCAGGTCAGCTGTGCCATAGAAGCTCCCCCTCAGGTGTAGGAAGATGGGAGAACGTAAAACAAAGAATCTGATGAAGAACTGACAAGACACTCTGGCTCATGCCATAAAAAGATATGAAAGGTAGGCATCGGCTGTCTATTGACATCCTCTATGTTAATAGAAACATTAAAAAACAATAGTAAAAACCTGGGTGAGAGAGGGAGGATACACATCAATAGACCATCAAGACGGATTCTAAAATTATTTCTGTAAAGATGATCAACCTCAGCATTCCTTCCCAATCACTTGTTTAGGATATTTTTAGCACCTGTGCCCATTTCTGGGCCTGCAGGGCCAGTGTCCAGCATAGTTTGGGGATTTCCCTGCTCAAATAGACTGGGTTCAGCTCACCTGTTTATTGCCAGGTTTAGTGAAGGTGAGGAGAGGATCTACAAAGCTGTGCTGTAGTTGGACACCCCTGATATGAGCATAATATTTTTGTGGTCACTGATTTTCCTCAGACTCCAGATATTTAGTTGATCAGTTTATTTGCTAGTAATTTTAAGTTGGTCACAATGCCTTTTCATAGCTTGTAGTTTGACAGTAATTGAACTTTTGTCTGAAAAACTTTATTTTTGTTTCAGAGTACTGTGGTTTGAAAAATGTATTTGGATTTAACAGAACTTCTAATTCAATACGATATTTCAAAAGAGGAACAGTCTAGAGAATATGGGACTTTTGGCTGCCCCCTCCAGTAAGGCTCAGAATTTCCATCTCAGTACAAAAGGAGCACAGATAATTTCTGCAGAAACACTGGTAGTATTATTTATGACTTCAGCACAGAAATACTAGTGCTCTGTTGTAACAAAACTGTGAAGCATAGCACATGCAATATTGATTGTATTTAATGTAGAATACTATTCAATAATTTCTAAATTTTCTTCATTCTTATTTTCATTGTTAATTTTTATTTCAAATAGACATAAACATACTTTAAAATCTTGCAATACCTTGTGCCATGACCATACATTTTTAATAATTGTCAAAACTCCTCTGGGTTATTCAGTATTGCAGATGCCCTAGCTCAAACATGCTGGAATCATGAATGCTCAAAGAAAAAAATCAGCATGTTTGATTGCGCTAGAAGTGGATGGAGTCCTTAATTCATTATTATAAATATATTATTCTTAAATAAAAAAATTCTCCATTACACTTGTTTCTCCCTCTGTGGATGGCTCCTCCCATCTCACTGGCTCTTGACCAATAGCAGTATCCTGGGCAACGGACCAATCAGAATCCTTTCAGCGTTGCAGCACTGAAAGAGAGCAAACACAACAGCAGGTCAGACCTTTGTCTGAAAAGCAAGAACAGTATGAATGGCAATGTTTGTAAAAGAACCTCACTGAAACTGTACCAAGCGAAGTGACCATATAACGAGAGCAAGTCATTTTGTAGAATACATTCAATCCATAAAACGTATAAATATTTTGTGTATCAGACAAAAATAATACACAAATTATTCAATCATGCCTACAGGTTATATTGATGTAACTCACAATAAAGTTGCCCCTTATAGTCATGTGTGAACACACCACAGCACACAGTGTGAACAATGTGAAATTCTTTCTCTGTATCTAACCCATTCACCAAGTGAAGCAGTGGGCTGCTGGCAACAAGGGGTGCCCGGGAGCAGCGTGTGGGGAGGGTACCTTGCTCAAGGGTACCTCAGTGGTCAACGCTTTATTATTGAAATTGTTGTTTTTAAATGTCTGTTTAGGCACAATAGCCTGCCCATATTAGAGGACAAACTGTTCCAACTCCAACTACTAAAAGGCTGAAACAAAGGCAGACTGTAACATCTTGTCACTAAATTACCATGGAGAACTGCTGCACCTAAAAATAACCCTGTTTCTCAAGCGAACATCTGTTTTGCTGGTTTCCCAAAGATTGTTACCACAAGCAAAATGTATGACTGAATTACGTCTACAGACATCCTTACTTCCATCTACAGTGGTCATTGCAAAATATTTCAGGTATTTATGTGATCTCATTCACATGAGTGAATAATGGAAGTGAGCCACCAGAGAGCCATCATATCACAAGAAAGGAACACACATTTAACTTATATCTTCTTGATTAATCAAAACAGCAGCACACCATTGCTGAACATGATTAAATAATGCACTTACAGAAAGAAGTGCAAAAGAAGACAAAGGCTACTAAACATAAAACATCCAGCAGGCATATCCTACTGAAATGTAAGTACTGTAATGGCTGAAATATTTATGCTTATAAAAAATATTTCAGTAAAATAGATCAGATAAATTATATTTTCAACATCTGAGCATAATTAGGTTCAGCTTGTGCTAACTTTGCTTATCTGTTTGCAGGTAAGAAAAGCACCTTTCCTGTTAGTAATTAATTTAGCTTCATGCTACCGCAACACCATAAAAAAACCAAGAGCCACATTATTCGCAAATTATTCATTTAATTCCTGGTAAAAACTGACATGATTCAACACTTTTGCCAAGTTTCTCTGTAAGCTGTAGCAGGGTACGATACAGAAATAATGACAACTAGGTAAAATTCTTGAAGTTCACATTTTATTTATATACTCTGAAAACATCAGAAAACATGTACACAATATCTTCAACTTTTTTTCAATGGTTTTACAGCATTCTCTGACCTGCAAACAGATAGAAATAAAAGTAAAAAATAAAGGGGTTGAAATAAAACAAAGCCAACCACCAAAATAAATACCATGTTTGCTCTGCTTTTGACAAATGTCCATCAATCAGTGTGGTCTACCAAGCAAAGTGTTTTTATTTTCTCTCAAGCCATTGATCTGCCAACTTGATTGCCATACTTGGAAAGACCAGGCTACTTTACAGTATATCCCTTTCTTAAGAGAGTAGACACAGTTTAGAATGCTAACTGGTATGCAATTCAGACAATAAAGGTTACAGATCAGAGAGGTTACACATTTTCTTTTGACATAACGCTCACTTGAGCCACACAAACAAAACCTTTTGTTCTCAGTCATGAAAAAAGAATTAAGCCATTTCCCATCCAATTAATCTGGTAAAATACATTTTGAATACTGTGTATATACAATGTGTATTTCCAGATGTTCAGCCCTATGATTCAAGAAGTGAAATGACAAAAAAATAAAGTTTAGGCACAACAAAAAAATTTAAACACATTCCCCAGCTTGAAATACAGCTGAGACAATAAACACTAACAATTAAAGAAACTACAAAGCCAACAAGAAGTTCTAACCCATAATTATGGGTTATTATCAGGACTGCTTGTGCTTCAAAATTCTACTTTACAGCAAGACAGTATGGGCAGTCTTCAGTCTTACTGGTATAATGCAACTCATAGTAACAGACTTGTGATGCTCAGTTGCAACAAAGTGTCCTCATTTCAAAACAAAAGATATGAATGGCTTGGACAAACAATGGCCTCAAATGCTTGTGATCCCACTGGTTTAAAGAAAGAAAAAACAAAACAGGAGCTTCTACATTTATACAAGAACAAAGGGATGTACGCTGAGAATTGAGAGTATTTAAGCTAAAGCCAGACATATGCGAAATATCACACAAGACAAACAGAAGACAAAAAGAGACATCCAAACAAAGAAAAGGAGAGGAAAGATAAGGCGAGCTGTGCAATGGATGAGTGGTTTAAGGAGGAGTGTGAGGAACAGATGTTGTAGCTATGATGGGTGGGAATCAGGGGCTCAAATCAGCTGACAGGGTCTGTCTATGGTGCTCTTGACTAAGAAATGAACAGAGCCTCTGCTCACTCTTCTAAATGGCATTACTGGCACTTGAGGTTACTTGGGCTTAGACACCTCTGTCAAAACCACAGCTAAACTGCCTGCAAATTTCAAGGCTGACAGAGAGCCACATACAGATCATGACCCCTTTGTTCAGAACACATGAGAAAGATTCAGCATCTGATTGTGTTTGAAAGAGGAGTATCACCATTTAAGCCTCTTCATCTACCTGAGTAAGAGACTGTGTACAAACCAGGTTCCTTTCTCCCCCCATTATGCTTTTCCATATGCACATCCTTCTCATGTACATCCCAAGATGGACTGAAGGTGGGTCCTATTTTGCCACAAAGGAAGGCCACACTGACCACTATATATATCCACAAGGAAGCGTGAACCTAGCCCAATATTCACATCTCACTGAAACAACCAATTCAACATTTAATCATGTCAAGGAAAGTCTGATTAAATCAGTATTCTTTAAAAGAACACTAATAAAATCAAATTCCAGTGAAAGATTTGTTTACATATATGATAGTGTTAATTTAAACAAATGAGTGATTCAGAGGAAAGAGTATCATCTATCTTGGAATCGTGAAGTAAACAAGAATATACTGATGCAAAAATATCAAATGATTGATTAGTACGGCATATGGGCTCCAAAAGAAAATCAAATACATCGGAAAACTCAAACTCATGACAACCATTTCCTCTCTATCATTTTTCAGCATAATTAATTTCCAACAATATTTACCTCTCTTGCCCCCTAATTTATAAATAAGAGTCCGAGTTGCCTGGCCCGAAACTTTCTGGGCATCTCTCTGCAACGTGGCTGGGTACGGTAAGGGGGTGAAGAGTTTTTGGGAAGGGCTACAGGGCAAATGCGGGTGCCTGCTTTGCCTACCTTTCAAAGGCACACAGCCTCACGTCTCAAACTGAGTTAGCAAGGCGCGAACCTCAGGAGTGAGCTGTTTGGCTGCCTTGGCGGCCTCTGTGATGGCTTTACGGTACAGGCCCTTTCTCTTCTTGTCGAAGCGAGATCGGAAGTTTTCTAGAAAGGGGGCAAGCTGAGTAATTGCCAGGAAGGAAGTGGTAGGCGACCCAAACCAGGAGACACGGGCCTCCTGTCTTACTAACAGCCCATTATCTTTGCGGCTCACTGTGATGGCTAGGATGCGGGCGGGCCACCAAGGAAAGCCAAGGATTTTGGCCCAGACAATGTCTCCTACACAAATGGTCCTGCCATCAAGGGCAACGCACTTTGAGACATTTTTGGAAAAAACAGTGGCTTTGAGGGATTTACTGCGCTTTTTTTCATCCTTGGGAACAGAGGGAGAGGTGGAAGCAAAAGTGGAAGATGTGCCAGGGGCAGGGGATGAGCGGAAATCACCGGGAGGGGGAAAGTCAAGGGTTTCAGTTGAGCTACACTCAGAGTTTGATGACTTTAAATCATCAGCACTATCAACGCTGCACATCGAGGTACTAGAGTCATCGGGCTGGCTGGGGTTAAGGGTCATGTAGACCACCAGGTTGCCCGCTTTGCTCCCGCGCGTCTCCCGCCCCTCCTGTTCCTCTGGCTCGGGCTGGGTGTCCCTGTGCTCCGGAGGTGCGTGGGGGGGCGGTAGCGGTTGGGGTTTGGGTTGGACCTGCTGGTTTAACAGGGGTTCGAGCTCTCTGTCTGGCCCCTGAGGCTCTGCAGCAGTGGTGGCCTGGCCTGCAGAGCAAGAGGAGGAGGAGCGTGTGGAGGTGCAACGAGTGGCACCTAGCTTAGGCGGCGCTAAACGCCCCCCTCCCGGCACTTTCTCCAAGCAAGGCTGTCTACATGAGGAAGAATCGTTTTCTTCATTACGGTACCTTTGGGGCTTGATGCGCATCCTAGGTGGCAGCGGGTTTGCCATGCCCGGTCCTCCTCCACTGATCTGCTGCAGTCGCCTGGTGAAGTGGACTTTCTGGTGGGCTTCCTGGAGAGCAGCAGCCCTTGTCATGGCCTTGGTGTTGCTGCTGCTGCTGCTGCTGCTGCTGCTGCTGCTGCTGCTGGTGACTGTGTCTCTCTGCCTCCTCTGTGCTTTGGCCATCTTCAACACTTCTCGTGCTTTAGAGTGGTCAATGTTTTTGCTCTGCAGAACTTTTTTGGCATTGAGCTGCACTCTGGAACTGCTGTTGGATGAGGACTGTGCTGCAGCAGAAACCCCTCTCACCACACGGTTCCCTGCAGCGGACGCCTTAACCTGGCTCTGGCCCAAGGCAGAAGAGGAAGTGACCCGTATGGTTGTAGCCTGACGCTTGGGTCCATCAGCAGCACGGCTTCTATCCTCACTACGAGGTCGCTTCCCAGCAGCCGTAGCTGAGCTGTCGTTTCGTCGTCGCTTTGGGTCGTCACTCCGGCAGTCTGAAATAGGGCCTCTGCGCGTCTCGCGTTTGTCCCCTTGTACCACAGCCCCTTTGCATTTATCACAAAGCACTTGCCTCGGTCGGAGCTTGATAGCATTCATGATAGAGGTGGGTTCCTCTCGGTACAGCCTGCGCTTTGGCCGTTTGATCTTGCGGGGTGGAGGCTGAGGTAACGACTGGTTGTAAGTGTCCCTGATGAACAAAGGAGGTGGGTAAGGAGCCCCCTCTTGAAACAAAGGTGGTGGTTTTGAGGTCCATGGGTTGGGCTGAGAGTTAGGGCTGGACTGGGGTACTGAAGGGGCCTGGGCAGGTTCATTTGGAGAGGCATCAGGGGTTCCTTGAGTGACACCCTTCTCAGTCTCTGACTGGAATACCTCTGTGTTAAGCTGCATAGATTCTGGATTGTCCTTGTACTCTCTCTTAGGGAATACAGTAATTGGAATTCCATAGGGTCCAAACCTGTGGAGAGAGAATGGAAACATGCGGAAATCAAGAAATGTAAGCAAATAGACATCAGTGACCATCTTTGGTCTTACGTTTTGAACATGTGATGAGTTACAATTAAAAGGCAATTTCCAGAGTCCCAGAGTTTTGCTGAAGTGTAACAATTACATAACTTTACTTAATACTGCAGAGTCATCAGAGATGCTTTTAGGCCACTGACAAACACAGGACAAAGACTAAAATCAAAGAGACTTCCAAAGGTGACAAAGGTTTTAACTAATCAACAGTGTTTCAACTGCTGAACTGTGCTATTTTAACATTTGAATCTTCTGGGGTTGAAATTACATATCTATCATATCAGCATTTTATCCACTCCACAGACTACATCACATATTCACCAGTAGCCAACACGATTTGACTAAAGAATACGTTGAATTCAGCTTAATTCATGCCTTGCCATATCAGGCAGACTGATGGCCTGACTGTGATTTAAGCAATACCAAATACCACTACAATACCAATACCACTACAAAATCTATGAATGCACATAGTCATTGGCTAAAATGAGTAATTTGTTGATAGCTTCTGGTGAGCTACATCTTCAAAATATTGGCTATACGTTTCTTCCAAAGAGAAGAAATGAGAAAATACATTTTACCTATGAAATAGCTGCAGTGTGAGACCTTGACTTGTTAAGCAGAAAAGGCTTATGATTTATATATAAACAAGTTATTTTAAACCTTTAGTTTTCTCTAAAAAGGTGATGAGATGCAGCAAACCAATAGGAGGTCATGTTATAGGGTAAAAATGATAATGCAAACGCAAATGAAGACTGCCTTAGAGCTGTTCACTGCTAAAAATAAACTGGACAATATGGCTAGTAAGTCACTTCAAAGCTGTGACAGTGGTTTGCTCTGCTTGGGTTCAGCACCTGATCATCATTAAAAACTGGAATTAAAAGCGTGAGTGATGTAGAAAAATAAATATATGACATTTTTCATGTTTAACCAGTTAATAATTACACCTGTGCATCCATCCATTACAAGTCCATCCCTGTAAATGTGTCAGTATAGTACAGACAATAAGTCAGAAAGAGCAAAACAAAAAACAAAAAAAAAAAAACCTTTTCCTCTGTGACACAATGAATAAAATGGCACTGCTTAAAAACGACTGGCTCCAGTAAAACAGTATCTTTTGAAAACAATTAGGAGGTGGTTAAAAACTACAATACTGTTGTAACACCCTAAAGAGCAACAAACCTATCAAATATTCTGGAAAGCATTTAAAGTAGCATATCTATGTTGCCAATATATAAACAAGCAACAATTTCTGAACGACTTAGGCAATATTTGTAATTGTAATGTTTCTGTACACTATTCCAATTTGTGTCTAACTACTTGCTATAAATTAAGGACCCGGCCTCTTTTTTGGCAAGAAGACCAGATTTTACTATTATTACATTTCACCAATTAAAATTAGAAATTTAATTATGTAGGATAGAATTAAAATCACAGTTCTTGTGATTTCAAAACTGCATTCTTTCAAACTGAAGAACAGATTTAGCCCTACCTCCATGACATTTCACCATCAAGCAACATTTCACATCTAGTATCAATGGTATGACCTTTTCTAACTGCTTACTATCTGTAAAAATAAAAGAGAATGAATACAGACATATTACTGGATTTCATTAAAATGTGATGCGTTCAAGTGGTAGATCTCCATCAAGAAATTTTGAGGGACTAAAATAAACGCTAACCTGACTATGACTGAAGTGGCAGTGAACCGTATACTGAAACGCGCTCTTGTGTCCTTTCAGCCCAGTGTCTGAATCTCACTCAAAAAAAAAAAATCATGATTCTTGACATATCCATGCACCTACCAATAGGCCTACACGGAATATACATGTTCATTGACACTGCTGCCATCTTGGATTTGTTTAATATTCTGCAATGCTCCAGAAAATAGGCCGATGTTGCACAAGTCAACATGGCTGCAGTGTCTATTGATGCCATATTGCATAAACTGCATTTAATGCGTAATTTGGGGTGTGTTTTTTACCCCGGAAACAAGCAGTCCATACATGAAAGAATTCCAGCAACCCAACCATGCCTTTATTTGGCAACTTAATGAAGCACATAAGCAGACATGGGAGGGTGCATGTAATAGAAGGGACTACACTTGACTTACTTGGATGGTGGGCTTGACTGCAGCAAAATATTTTGGCTTGGCTAAAGATGTCAGCTCAGACTCCTAACTTCTTTCTGATTTTTGATATTCTTTGTGTCAGACAAATCTACTTAAGACTATTAATGCTGTTTTGAAGACATATACTCAGGATGTATGTGGTAAACATATAAAGCTAAATACTGCAAGTTTGGAAAAGCCTAACAAGAATACAACATAGTGGTCCTTTAAACAGTAGCTCACTGTAACAGATCACTGCCATATAAGACAGCTAAAAGATCAATCTTCTCACTTCAGAAACACTGATAGAACAGGGCTGTAAAAAAACGGTTTACTTTCCTCCTGACAGAACCAGTCTCCAGAAGAGCTCATTTATGTCACGGACTTTACACCAGTACTTAGAAGATCAGATATCCCAATAACGCGCCTCATTGGTTTATACAGTGTGTAAATTAACATCATTAGTGTCTTTTTTACACACAATATGATCTTTGAACGTGTGGTACTGAGGGAAACACTTGGCTTTAGAGAGGAGATTTGAGAGATTTGTGAGAATGGGTGTTGATTAAAGTGAAAAAGAGTTGGAAAAAACATAGAGCAGGAGGCTGAGTGTTAACAATCCAACAGAACTGGGCTATACAAGGACTTAGTAGTTGCATCATGTACACTACTAATGTGCATGGAGAGCCCACTATGCAGGGTTCTCGCTGCAGTACTTTACAGCACAAATAATTCAAACCCTTGGTGTAGTAGTGGCGTGGGGAGGGGCGTTTTTTCAGTAAGCATCGGGACACCTACAAAAAGGTAAACAAAGGTTCTGACCGACTGGACAATGAAACTAAAGGCTGAGTAGAAGGCATGGGCTGGCTGAACCCTCTTTGCTGTAAACAAGGCAGCTGTTTACCTTTTCGAAAGGTCCATGAGGACCCCGGAGAAGATTTTCTCTCCTAAACGAAAGGACACAACAAGTGCATCGTCGATGATGTGATCCAATGAGACCCGAACCTCGGAGCCGGGGACGAGGCCCATGATGGTCTCAGGCTGTCTCTCGATGCTTTCTGTGCGGGTCACCTGGGGTTTGAGCTCGGTCTCGGGCTCGCTCAGGTCGGTTTTCAAACTCAGAACAGGATGCGCGCACACATCCTCGGGTTCTGAAGAGGTGATGAGGGGCTGATCCACCGCTGCTACTAATGGAAGTTCGGCAGAGTCCTCGCTAGAGCCGCTAGAAAAGTCGAGCGAGATCTCCTCTAAAGCAGGGAGGGACAGGGAGGCGTGATAGTCTGAAGGCTGAGGGCGTTCGTGGAAAGCGTCTTCGGGAGGCTTAAATTCAGAGCCGGGAGCATCGTTGGCAGTTTCGGGCTCCAGGTTCGCCTCCCGAGACGGCTGTATCAATCCTATGGTGTCTACAGGGTGAGTGGACTGCGGATTACTGTAGTATTCTGCCGCAGGTTCGGCCGGTTCGGCCAAAGACAGACCTGTATCGGACTCAACAGGATGATGCACGGGCAGAGAATGCAAGAAGACCACGGAAGGCTGCGAGTCTGAGATGGAGCTAGGCAGAAGGCAGGCGCCTGGTTCTCGGGCACTGACCTCGTTAGGAGCCTCCACGCTGTGCGAGAACGGCTCCTCTGCCACGGCAATGTCTTTAAACCTACAGTCCGTGCGGGCATGTTCCTCGGCCGTGTCCACGCGGCTCCACGAGCCGCCTGTCTCGGCGTGTCCATCCTCTGCACGGGCAGCCGGGGCTTTTCCCGCGACTTGGAGGTCCGGCCTTCTCACTTCCATTTGGACCTGGCTGCATTCCTGAACCGCATCCACATCCTCGACCGGTCGACGGAGGTCTATTTCAGGGACGAAGTCTGGCATCGACTGCGCCTCGAAGTTGGCCGCATGCTCGGCTGGCTCCGGCTCGTTCTCGACCCCGTCCCCCGCTGTTGTTGATGCAGCAGCTCCTGGCTCCGCAGCCACGGCCGCCATTTTCTTTCCGCTTTGCAACTACTACTTGGCCCTCTCCTACTGATAAGACGTTGACGTGCCCACTAAAAAGTACCTGCACTCGTGATTGGTCGAACTGGTGCAGTTGGGAGGTCGGTTGGCTCCTATTCGTGCCATTCAAAAAGGCTCCCTGAAAACAGGGTTGTGATTGGCTCGCGTTTTATCAATATCGTTTTCTTTGGAAAAAACACAGTTTTGTGCCACAAGAGGGCAGTGCAGAGTTGGCTGAGTGTTTTGGGGCCTCTCGGGGCACAAATCATAATGAGCGGCACACAGTCTGCTTGACTCTGACTGGGTGAATGAAGTTAAATTACCAAATGTTCACACATATCACACTCAGTTATGAGTTCACGTAAGTTTGCAGTTACAAACCATGTATTTATGTCGAGTCAAGAGATGTACTGATTGATATAGATATAATGATAGATAGATTGATATAGATCTATTCATTACAACCAAATACACAACATACAGTGAAATGAAACAATGGTCCTCCAGGACCATGGTGCCGCACAAAGAACAAAAACAGAAACACCACAAGACTGAATGAGTGCAGGTAGAGCAGGAGAGTGCAAAAACACAAGAGAAACAGTACAGTAATATACAGGACAGGACAACATACAGCACAGTCAAAATGAGCAATAACAGTACTAGTGTGAGTGAATGCTGTAGCAGAATGAGTGCAAAAAATGCAAAAGAAAGCAAAAACAGCAGTAAATAATTGCAAAAATAGCAAGCAGCAGAAACAGAATAGTAAAAAAATGCACAGTACATGTTTCTAACAATCATTGTATTTCTAATTAATTTTTTCTTTGGGTACACCTTTTACTCATTAATATAATGTAGGAGTACTCCTGAGATTTTGTCTTTAAAAAAAAAAAAAACCTTACTTGGTCATCTTGCTGACTTGGATCTGAGGAGCTGAATAGAAATACAGTGCTGTGGTGTGTATACATGGTATCTTATGAGGTTTTCATGTAGTCAAGACTTGATGACCAGACTGTACTGCAGTATCAGAGAAACAGCTGTGACAGATAATCAGACAGACAATCAAAAATAAATAGGCATCTCCAGTCCTAGAGAGCACCACAGTTTGGTGATTTTCTTGCTCTAACACTTATTAAATCTGGCACTGGACCACCTGAATCAAGTGTGTTTGACCAGGAGAATCACCATACTGTGCATGACTGTGGTCCTCCCAGGTGCCCACCCACGGTGTGTACTATAAATAAAATGCAAGAGCAGAAAATTGAGTCTGCATCTGCTTTTACCCCTGCTACTTACCTTCACACCATTGAATACTACAAACTCAAGACAATCATATATTTGAAATTATAATTAACAAGCTCTAAAAGTAATTATAATATAGACTTGTTAGACTATATGTAAATGGAATGTGAGAAAAATATTTCCTTGACTTGCAACAGAAAACAGCACTCATGTAACGATGTAGAGCTAAGCAGTCTTTATTTCATTAAAAGTATGAAATGGTTCTCCAAGACCAATTTAAAAAATGAACCCGTGAACTTTATGTGAAAGGTCCCCACAGCAAAATGTCATAACATTTATTGTCAGGCTTGCAGAGATGCAGTGAATGACCAGTATTGTAAAAGTTTATGTTTCACTGCAGTTTACGTTCTTGAAAATGTCCTAAAATGTTACTAAAGGGCACTGGTAAAGAGTCCTTTTGTAATCTTGCTATGTAATGCTATTTTAATGATTGGTCCTCTTTTATGTACATTGGCTCAGTTTGAGGACCTCTGTTCATCAAGCAAAGGGCAAAGAGGTCAGTAACTTGCTGGCAATAAGTGAAATACAATTTTACAGTTTCCTCAGCAACAAGAATACATTCAATCAAGAAATCAGACGTAAAAAAGTAGATTTGCCCGTTTAGAATTAGAATTAATAAAGAACACTAGTATTTCATATTTTGGGGTAAATTACTAATTACCCTTTCAGTAGATTGGAGAAATACTTTCACACTAATGAAAACTGCTTTGGACATAATTTTACAATGGTGCATAATGCTGCACACGCTTAAGCTAGTCCTTATTTCAGCTTTTTTTCAGCAGTACCTGTCTTCTTCACAGCGCTGTCCTGTGATTGTCCTGAACTTTCTTATGATCTTTTGATCAATGGACTTTTTGTCTAAAACCAGATTGTTACACCGTTGCCTGTTACTTATCCTCCATTTTTTAAACAAGAATGAATATGAGCATTCAAATGGCAGTTTTTACATCCTGTTTAGAACTATGGGATACCCACCTTTAACATGTGTCGTCCTTAAATTTGAAGCTCATGTGCCAGGCTTGAGACTGGACCATTACTTGTAAAGATTTTTTGTTTATCTCCGGCTGAGGCCTCAGCAGCGATAGAACATGTAAGAGATAATTTGACTTCCACAGAAGGAAGATGTGGCGCAATAAAAATTATAATCCACAGGGAGCAGACAAGGGGTGTGCTGAAGGGCATTGACCTGTGGCACATTTTCTTCTTCTCAGCAAATACTTAAAAGGTAGTTTCTGTCCACCTGTTCTGGAAAAAAGACTTCAAAAAAGGTTGAAATTGAAAAATTATGCTCTTAAAGCTAAAGGTCTTCTGTGCAAAGGTAACCAGCAAGAGTAATTCACATTATAGATAAAAAGATAAATAAAAGCTTCATCTATCTATCTGCTGGCCTGTTTGTGTATTATTCAATGGCAGTAGTCTTTTATTTTGTTTAATTATTGCATAATGGATAAGGCCACCAGAAAGTATCTAAAATGATTAAGAAAATCTTGCTTTTGCTTCTCCAAAAATAGCTACCATTCTGAAAGTACATGTTTGTTTTGGAAAAACAACAAACCCTAACCCTGATGATTTAATTCAGTAATTTTAAGGTGTCCATTGCTGGCACAGATATTAAATTGTGCACACACAGCTCATATAATCTCCACAGAAAAGTTTAACCAATAAAATGGAATGCTGTGGAGAAGCCACACACCACTCTGGGGTATACAGTACCCAGCACTGGGCTGTGGAAGAGTGGAGCTATATTCTCTGGGGGGACAGGGGGACCTGTAGGATGAGTGATCTTTTGTGATGAGTTTAGGATGAGTGTCATTTGTGATCCAACATTAGTAACTGACTTAACGAATGTTCTTGTGGCTGAATGCAATCAAATCCTCACACACATGTTCCCAGATCTATTAGTAAAGGCTGCTAGAGGAGCAGGAGGGGCCCCTTATTAATGCTTATTTCTGTTTGAGCAGGCTTATATAAACATCTAGTGAATGTCAAAAACAGAAGACAGACCATGGGTTTATAAATGGTGCTTGACTGAAGATGAACATTTACATATAAAATGATGACATTTGTAAAACAGGAACACTATACATATGCATATTGTCCATGATGAAATAATGTCAGAATAATAATAATAATAATAATAATACTTTTTATTTATATTTATTTATACTTTCACAGCTCTCAATGTCACTTTACAGAAGTTATCCAGAAATAACAGTTAAAGAATAAATTAAATTAAGAATCATTTTTAAAGTAAATTATATTACAAAGAAATGTTTTAAGTCCTTATTTTATAGTATAGCACTAAGTGCTAAGATAATTGCAAACTGCTATGAATGGATCATGGAGGGCTTGGTCATTTCTGGATTTGTTGACCGTTCACTCTTTCTTTCAGCCATATTTAAATATTTAAGGTATAGTGATTGTAGGTGTTAATCCTCATTGTTTTTGGAAACAATTGTGCTCCTTTTTTCCCCCAGTGATGGCCCTACTAATGGAGTACTCACCTGTCTCTGCATATTAAAAATGGTCATCAGTAACAGTTTGTGTACTTGTTGGCCTTGGTGAACTTTCATAAGTAATCGGTAGTAGCGTATATTTTATGATGCACTGAACAGATGCCGTTTCATTCCCAGTGCAAAAAGCTTACAATTTTAAAATGATTTGAAAGACCTCACAAATGCTACACTAAGGCACTAAAATTACAGTGGAAAAAGAATTCAGATTTTATTGTGGCTATGCATAGAAAGATGAATGAAGCAACTTGTCAGCATGCGAGCAACCTTGCGGTCAAATCCTTGATGACTTGCCATTTTACATGCAATGTGGTGCCGCCGTAAAAGTTTATGACCTGATTATGATGGGCACAGGCTCGTCAGGCCATAACAAAAGAGGGAGCGTCAGACGGAGGAGAAAGAATATTTAAGGAGAGCGGATTATTCCCTTGTACCTTTCTCTGTCTTCACCTTACTTCACTCCATCATCAACATCATCTTGATCCAGTCATGGCTTTTTCTGGCAAGTGGGAGACCGAATCTCAGCAGGGATACAACGAGTTCTGCAAACTCATTGGTAAGCAACATGCTACTAAAAATGTTACAAAAACTGAAAATGTACAAGTACATTGTATGTTGCAAAACATACACTCAAAGGTAATGGTGCCAGATGTGTGATACCGTAGAAAAAAAAATTCAATAGTTATTTACAGAACCATTTTTGCAAAGATATGTGTGTGTGTGTGAAGAACCTCCACATAGTGTAAATGTTCTAACTGATTAGTTTCTAAAACAAAAACTTTTTGTTAGACATCTTGATGCCTTTAAAAATAACTGTTTACACTCTCAGATCTCCCTTGCCAACATGGCTCTTTACAGAACTACAGTAGTTCTTCTATGGCATCAAACTTTTTTGAAAGAGTTTATTTACATGCCACGCAAAAGTAAGACTAAGCAGCAAAGTTTAGTTTAGCTTTGCTGTAGTGGAGCAGTATAATGAAGCAATAGTAGGACTGTCAGAACAAAACTTTGAATATCTAATGAATTTCTAATGAGATTTTTGCAAAATGTGAGGGACAATTGATATTCTCAAATAACATGAAAAATACATCAAAAAATAAAAGAGGTTTTTATAACAGGGCTGATAAATTGCATCTAAATGACCAACTTCGAAGAACTTCTTATCCATGGGCCAGACTACGCATTTCAACCTTGTGACAGTTATTTTAAGTCAAAGAGAATGTTATGCTTCCACCATTTCAACTGAATTTCCTCATTTGATATATTGGAAATAGGTAGTTTTTAAAGAGCTACAGTAGTTCAGAGACAGATAAAAAAAATACAGTATTTTTAGAAACAGGCATGTTTCCAATAAATATAACAGTACACAGTCCTTCTGGATGCATAAGACATTTGATCTAAGTTTTAAAAAAACGTTTTTAAGAAAGTACGTCTTCTGTACATCAGGTATCCCAGATGATGTGATTGAGAAGGGCCGTGACTACAAGCTTATTACTGAAGTGATTCAGGATGGTGATGAGTACTCTTGGACTCAGCACTACCCAGCTAACCACAGCGTCACCAACAAGTTCATTATTGGCAAAGAGTGTGATATGGAGACCATCGGAGGGAAGAAGTTTAAGGTATGACTGCAACAGTTCCTCAGAATGAAAAATCTCAGAGTGGATTTACACCTCATACAGCATGTCAGTGCATAAGGTAGATTCACCTGACATGAACACTGATGTGTTGATTATACCTATACTAGCCAATCGATCAATCAGTGTTAAGATCTATGAATGGGATTCATTCATTCTTACATCACCAGGCAACCGTCACCATGGACGGCGGCAAGCTGAGTGTGCGGTTCCCCAACTACCACCACACGTCTGAGATCAGTGGGGGGAAGTTGATTGAGGTAAGAGACTGAGCGGTTAAAAAAATGATCTTGAATGTTTTTTTTCTTGAACATTTACAGTTTACACTTTTTAACATTATTAATTTAACACTAACGGACACAATTAACAATTTGCTTTTTTACTTTTTCCCCTATCATACTTCTTAAAACATCTATATCCTCCTGCCTTACAGACTTCCACAGCTACATCAGCTAAGGGTCCGGTCGTCCTCATCCGCACCAGCAAGAAAATCTAACTGAATCACTCCTGTGCAGCTGATGATCAAAACCTTACTTGAATAAAGTGTGAAAAATAAATAAAAAATACAGTATTGCATCTTTTAATGTGGTTCATAAGTTCATAACCCTAACTATCAATATATAAAAGGGGGGGGGTGAAATGAATTACTCCTGTGCAACAGCAGAAAGAAAATCTTAAAATACACAAGTGACTAAGCGGCTACCACTGGAGGGCAGTCAGCCTTCAAAATGCATATTCTACCCTGAGGGCACGTTGTACCCCTAACAAAAGCCTTGGCAGCTCTCTTTTTTACACCACACTGTGAAGACAACATTACTGCAGATTTTGAGAACTGACAATGGGGTTAATGTTGCCAGAGTATTCGTTTTAATACTTACTTTTAATCTATGAGCCAATATGACACACACTTGCCAACCCTGCTTACATCTGTATGGGCAGCTCCTCAGCCAGACTAGCCCCTGCTCAGGTCAGCACGTTTAATCTTTAACTGGCCACAAAACATTTAATCTCACTTTGTAGCCTATATGGCTAAAATGTATAGAGCAGACACATGATACAGTAAAACAGTATCCCAGAGAGAGGACGTTTCATTCTGCAAGTACCCCTCCTAATAATTAAAAGGGTGCCAGCCCCTCCCCCTCACTGCTTTGCAAACAAAGGTTGTGAAAATGATCCATTACCCAACTGCCCCCCCATCCCCTTGTCGCATTGGCTCAGACATGTGCCCCCCACAGAGTGCGAACACAAAGGAGACTCACCCCTCCCTCCCTCTCACTCACTCCCAGCCTCCTGTCCTCCTGCACACAATCTCTTTAATTACTCAGATAAGACGGCTCTCCTAACAGACGCACTAATCCACCATTACAATTCATCCTGTGCTACACTACATATCAGCTCAAGTCTTTGTAAGCCTATATAGATTTTTACAAATCTACATTTCTACTTATATCTATTATTCATCTTATAGCAGTGCTGTCAAATAAAAACTTAGAAAAGGTATTTTTTCCTCTTTTTCTGAAAGCATCCGTACTACACATTTTGTGAAATGTTCATTAAGCAATAGAAAAGGTCCGCAGTTACATGAAAAAAGTAACATTAAGTTACATTACTGAAGTCAATGTAACATCTTGCCCTTCTAATAAAATGTTGCCCTTTGGAGTGAGAGGTAATTTTTTTTATGTGGCACCTTTTATGAATACATAAGGTAAAGATTTTGCTGGACACTGGAATACATTTCTATCTCAGTATGAAAAAGAGGAGTTCAGATGCACATTATTTCCTCCAAATCCTGCTATAAATTAAAAAATGTGACCATTAAAACTTCCAACCCAGTTTATACTCTGCAAAATACTCATTTTAAGAAATTCTAATCTTTAATCTCTAAGCAGTACTAAACAGCGGGCAGTGTGTTTTTGGGCTATTTTGTGACAGGAAAGAGAGCCATGCAGGGTAGGAATCTCCCCCATTGTCCTCTGTCCAACACATGAAGAGGGGCGGGGGAGTCGGAGGGTTTGGGGGACGCACTGGTATTTGGGGCGGGGCAAAATAAAGGAGCACCCCTCCCCTGAAAGCTTTTCATTTGCAATGAGCCCAGACATTCATATTAAACAACCCCTGAGCTATGCAAATCTACCACTTTCAGGATGTAGAACAGCCTGCTAATAAAACAAAGAATTTTTAACAACAAGATTTACTTTTTTTCTCCTTTTTATTTTTTTGCAAATTACATGTTAACCCTCCATCTCCTCTGCTTCTGTCTCCTATACACATTTAGGCTTTTAAATAAAACCATAGACCACAAAATGAGCTCTGCCAACATGTTCTGGTCAACTTCTAGAGATTTAGGAGACATTGGTTGCAATGTGCAACATTTTCTTGGTGGAAAATAATCACTGCCTTTCAGCAATAATATCTTGTATTACAAAAGCTAATGCTAAATCAGATAATAATGAAGCAATGGTTAAAGTATACGTCTAAAGTAACAGATTAAGCTAGTGGTTACATATTGCACACACAGAGGCTTCACTTTACAACGAACTGAAATACAAAACAGTGCATGTATCTGATACAGTGAAAACAATGCACCTACCTACAGAAAACGAGACTTGAACACAAAATATAAAAAAAAAAAAAAACTAAAATGTTTTGGGAATAGAAATACTGGACATTATGAACAATCAGAATGTATACAAATAATACAAAAATTAAGTCCTGCGGAATCAGCATACAAAAATGGCATACATTGAGGTAGTTCAAAAGTCAGGACCATCAGTGGATGATTTTTTTTAAATCCAAAGTCCAGTTAAGTGGTTAAAAAGCATATCATTTAGCAGGACATAAAGCAGACACTTTGGTCTTGCTGCTGGTTATCAAAACATTGTGCAGTCGACATCCCTGTAAAATCCACCAAAACCTGAGAGAAATGGACCGAGCTGGGCTTAATGTTAGTCTAATCTTTAGTTTCAGTCACACTAATGCCATGAAAACTATGGTTGAGTGCTTTTTTTTTTTTACGACTGCCATGAAATCCTGCGTCACTTAGTGTCTATCATCAAATCAAAGAACCTCCTTAATACTCTCAGTGGCCTATTTTCACAACACAAGAGATTTTGGAATGATAAAGTTCAACAAAACGGGATAGAACTTGTCCCGACCCATCAGAGTGTCACAAACTTCACAGATATCACATGTGGGAAACGAAGCAGAGTCAAATACCCATCAGTAGTATGAACTATAGAACTTTATAACTATGTTCTACTCAATAGGACGTGTTCTAACTACTGTTTTCTACCACTTACAAATAAGTGTGAATGACTGCCTGAAGTCACAGCAGCAGTGTGAGGTAATTTTCATGGACTACAGTAACTGGATGAGGTCTTTGTAGTGATCTTAACGCAGATGAAACAAGGGTCTCACCCCCTAGGCTAGAAACTTGTAAAGCTCAGCTTACTTGAAAATGAGCCACAGAGCGGCTAGGACAGATGCCTCTATTCCCTGGGGTTTTCCCCCTCCATCTGCCTGCAGGAAAACCAGAGGAACAGGGCTGTGAGCTGTGAGCTAAGAACAGCACAGCACAACATTAATGTAAAAAAAATGTAAAGCACATGTAAAAAAAAAAAATAAATAAATAAAATTTTACAAATGAATCACTTCATACAAACATCAGCTGTTTCAATGGCATTGTATTTTTCCTTTTCAAGTCGTCTGTGCAGCCCTGATATGGGTTTATCACTGTAAACAGTACCAAAAGGGAGACAGGTTTCTTGGTCATAAAGCCATCATTTCATTTTTAAGGCAGCAGCATCAAAGAACGACACAGTAAATCCAGTGTGAAACTTCAAGAATTCCTTGTCTTCGAAAGAAAGTAATCTGGATATCCAATTTTTCTTCTTAAGGCTTACTTATGGAAATAAAATGCTTCAGTGGGATGTTTTTGAGTGTCTAATAATCTGTCTGGTTTGGAATTATTTTTTCCTACCTCATTTTCTCCATCTAGGTCTTACAGAAAATTCCTAATGTATTAGTCACCTAATTCTTCACTTGTTTCACAGAGATCCTTGTTGAAATAGCTGTAGAAATTGGCACCTGCTTGAAAAAAAATCCTCTACAAAATCTTTCTTAAGTTAATACTATAACCTCTGCTGGGTCTGCTCGTCTGTGGGTTTTCTGTTTGGAAAGTCTTCGCCTCTGGCTGAGCCGGAGCTTCTCAAGGCCTGTAGTAGGGACCGTGGCAGTCGGGGAGGTGGAGAAGGTGGAGGACAGTGGTCGGATTGAGTTCAGTCTGTCCTCCCTCTCCTGGCGTCACCTGTCAAAGCAGCCGGTGGTGAAGGTGTGGTGAGATCCCAAGTATCCGTTGCCATAGGCCAGGCCCATGCAGTGACGAGGCTCCGTCCCCATGCCCACTGGTATGGAGAGAGTGCTTTGGAGGGGCAGGCTGCACAGGCCAGATGTCAGACTGGGGAAGGATGGGAATGATCCACCTGGAAGAGAGGCAGATAGCATGCTAGCCTGGTGTGGCTGGAGGTAGTCTCGCGAGGTTACAGCACCCAGCGCCTGGCACTCAGCCAGCATGTGCAGTTGGGACAGCGCAGGGGAGTGCTGCGAGAGCTGCGGGTACCCGTTGGCCTGCAGCAGTAGTTGCTGGGAACCAGACGTGGGCTGCCTCTGCAGGGACGGGGTGGCTGGGCTACAGGAGGCATGGGCCTGCGGCTGCAGGCTCACCTGGCTAGTCGAAGGAGACGATTTAGACTTGTTAGCTTCTTTTACATCGTTGTCATGAGCACTGCAAAGAAACAAACAATATAATACATAGTTACAGTATTATATTTGAGCAAGAGATCAATGGCCAGTTACTGTACAAACAATTGCACTGTGATGTAATATGTGTAATGTGAAAATTTGATAGACCACAATTTACATTAAAAAAAATCAAATTTGGCCTAAAATGTGTACATACTTAAACATAACAGTTTATAAACAAATTCAAAGCAGTTAAATTACACTGCATGTGTCAAAATGGGTAAAGAGGGTAGAAGACACTTACAGCAGCATGAGCTGGATGCACTGGGTCAAATGGTCCCAAGAATAACCTGTGAGCAGATGGAGCACTGTGGTCCAGCTGGGAGAGATCTGTAGGCAAATGCGTGAGGCAGCGATGCAGGCTGCTGCCACCTGAGAGGGCCTAAAGCTCAGGAAGGCATGGTCTGAAACAACACACACACACACAGACAGACACACACACAGACAGACACAGACTCTGAGAACAGTCATATTTATTGTTCCCCATCATCAAACCCAAATGTCTCATGTAAGAAAAAAAAAAAAATCAAACAATTAGATTTCTAAGGAAATATTATATTAAATATAATTAGTTAAAAATAATTAAACTTAATAATTATACTTTTCTTTATAATGCTTATTCTTGTACTACTCAACTACTCATTCTATCAGAATTTCTGTATGAATTTCACCTTGCAGGGAAACTTCTAGAAAATAGTGTGCGTATTTGTCCATGAAGGCTTTGGTCTTGGACAGTGAGGTCAGGGGCCAGCCGTTATGCAGGTCTCCTTCCTGCACGGCCGCATGGAGGTAATAGTCGATGAAGTGAGCTGGTGTTGGCATGCACAGGTTCCAGCCAAATGTCTCTAGCAGCAGAAGCTCCATTTTGATGAGGTCACGCTTGTTAAGAGCCAGGTTCAGGCTGCACATGAAGCCCAGTGTGTTCAGCTGCTCCAGCTTGGGAACGCGGTCCTCCTTCTCTTCAAACTTACCTACAGACAAACAGAGGAGACTTAATTGAGCATAAGAGAGCATTGTTGTGCTCTTCACAAAAAAATAAAATAAAAAATGAAAACACCTTAATTCATCAAAGCACCCTTAGAAATACTACTCTTGAGCTCTGACTGGTACAAGGGAGTAATTCTTTCCAGAAGACCTAGCACACTTTTATCCTTTCCACACCTGATTCTGAATTATCTAATAGACAAGCTCTTTGTGTGTTGGTTGTACAAAGCATTGGTTCCCCAAGACTTCTGAGATAACAGAGTAGGCTTGAATCGCCTGTTGAAAGAATACAGTCATGTATAGCAACTGCCAATCAAGCTGGACGATATAAAGTGAGAAATAACAGAAAATGTGCCGTTGCATCAAAAATCATATATAAGAAAGATGGATCCTGTTATTGCTATTGTTGTAATAACATTAATATGATTGTTACAATAGCAGGTAAGATGTTGATATTGTGATTTTTAAAATAAGCAATAACAGAACTTGTCAACAAATTCAAAAGCAAAAAGTTAACAAGTCAGATTATTATCTCTGATTTAAACAGGATTCTCTGAAGTGTTTCCACATTGTCTGGCATGGGTTTTTTTTTTTAATTATTATTTATTTGCTGCTGGTGAAGCACATTTTATTTTATTTAGACTTTGCTTACCTGGCACAATACCCCCACCCATTTGTATATTTCAGCCTTTCATTAAATTAGTACTACAAAGGACACAGTTATAAAAACGACTGCAAACCCTACCCATATGTAACTTGTTTTGAAAAAAAATATATAAAGAAAAAAAGGTCTTATTTTATCATCTTGCTGATATATTACATCATCAGCAAGATCTGGTGCAAAGTAAATGAAACGCCGTGGCAAATTAAGCCAAACAAGCTATACATCCCCACCCCCAACCCAAAAACAAAAACCCTACAGAGAGAAAAAACACTGGATTGGGAAGGTCATTTCTGCCATTCACAAATTTCACTGCAGGCATTGCATTCTCAGAGATGTTAGTCTACCAGCCAAAATAAGCAAGTAGCATGGACTAGAGCTGCAGTTCCGCACAGGGTAACAGGTTTCCACAACAGAATGTATTTGCACATTCAGCTCATTTCTGAATACAGCTGTTGTGATCAGGATATACCAGTCATATCTTTCAAACTGGCATGCTGAAATAATTAAGGTACATACCACAGGAAGCATTCTGCATGTTCTTTAATGAGAGAAAACAACTGGCCTCTGGTGACTATTCCTACAAGCAGAATTCCTTTCCCCCCGCCCTTCTCTCTCTCTCTCGCTCTAGGTGTTAATATCTTTATGGAGAAGTCTTAGGCTACCCTGTATTACTTCCCCTGCAGTTGGATACCCCAACAATAAAGGCCACATGACCCCTGACCTCTCCAGCTCATGCTTCAGTGCTCATAGGGGGCCCCAGTCTTCAGATCAGTGGTGAGTATGAAGAGGCCCTGGGCTAAGGAGCAGGAGTTCAAAAAAAAAAAAAAAAGGAGGTGGTCACACCTGCATTCCTTGTAGAAAACAATTTCCACCTATGACATTCCCTGAATGAATATCAAACAGGCTTTAAAATTACAGATTCAATATAGACATTCATTCAATATTTCATTTATAAAAATCCGAGATTTTGCTGTAGTTAAATGTTTCCACTCAAAGATCAGTATAATCACAATTTAAGGTATACAAGATGTGTTGAAATCAGTTATCTGGGGCGTATTAATTCTATTAATTAGCATCAGCCGTGTCCTTCATACTAATTTGAATATCAGTTTAAACAGATTTCAGTTCAAACATGCCCCTCCAGGCTGCTCAGGCAGGGGTGATGGAAGCATGGAGAGAGAGAGAGAGAGAGAGAGAGCATTGAGAGAGAGAGAGCATTGAG
>JBBPCY010000023.1:7280974-7291904 GCA_037974405.1 Brachyalestes nurse
TTCCTCCCATTATAAAAACAATTCTAACAACCTTCTCCAACTCTGCATCATTCACGGCAGTGTGTGTTTGGAGAATTGTACAGAAGAGCGACCGGTTTCAAATTAAGAGCCCCCGGCCTTTTAAGCTGCTTTATCAAGGTTTGACCACCAGATGGCCCCCGACACTCAGGACTCATCAGAACAGTGAAGTCCACACGGAGCGGTATGTTCAGTGATGCACAATCACTGAAAAATACATCGTCCCAAAATGTCTTTAAAACAAACTGCTGTCAATATGAAACTCTTTGCCTGCTGTATTCTGTCTTTATTGTTGTATTTAAGTAAATTATATATGTGTTTAGAGGAACACGTGTGCGTGTCAGCTGTTAGTTTCAAAAGGGAACTTTACAACAGAGGACTAGTTACGATGGTTTAACACAAACCTGCATATAAGTATTAGATGCAAGTCCCCCAAATCCAGGAAATCATGATCATTCGACAGAAGGCGCTTGTGATTTATAGTCTCACATACCATTCTTTCAACATAGAAGAGAACATATATGCTATTAAAATAACTTGTTTGCAGTTTATGTTCAAAGATCGTGCAGTATTATTAACTTTTTGACACGTAATACCCCTTTCGCTCAACTTAGCACCCCAGGATTAGTTGTCCCCAGTGATCTGCTCATGGAGTGTTATGTAGCCTACATCTGAGGCATCCATAGCTTGCAATGCATTTATGTTGAAATTATGCAGACAAAATATTTTTGTTTAAACAAATATTTTTTAAATCATGTAAGGCAACCAAATAAAATTTACTTATGGTACTAATAATGCAAATGTCCCAGAGCAAACATAACAATAACATGATGGGTACTGCACTAGTGCTCTTTAACATAAGTGGCTCTCTCTTTGCTTTTTCCATCCTGGAACATCTTTGCTTTTGAAAATCATAGAATGTTCAAAAAGTATATGAGTAAGTGAGTATGTCGGCCAGTCAGTAAGTTCGAGTTCAGTAACCACATCAAAACCGCAAGTCGCTAAAATTATGCACTGGGTAGTAGGAAAGGACCAATGACAACCATGTAACCTCTCTATTTAGAATAGCCGTTTAGAAATCCGGTACTTCCCAACACTTTCTATAGAACCCCAGCACTATCTCACTGATGATAGTGTTATGGGGCTGAGGGGGCTATATTTAGCTGTCCCTGTGACTGCACTGGCTATGCTAGCTGGATTCCAGAGGCAAGCTGCAGCTTAACTGGACCAGCACCTGCTCTCAAAGCTAACTGCCACCCTACCACCTCAAGTCATCCTGGGCCTGGTGCATGCTTTCAGGTCAGTGTACTTTCATCAGTGTAAAAGTAAGAAGTGCATTAAAAAGAAGGTAAACATAAATAAGTGCAAAGTAGCATATTTTACTTGCATCAGTAAAATGCAGCACAGTAATGTGTGTTTTTCTTTTGTAGAAGCCACAGGACTTATCAGAGGTGGCCAGAAAACTGCAGTATCAGTTCAGGGCTTGATGTGATAGTTCCCACAGAACTGAGCATCTGATCTGCCTTATATGAGAGATGCATGACTGCCACTGTGCTGAAACAAAGACTTTTATTCAGTTTTTCCTAGTATTTTAGAACTATGTCAGAGAAGACCTTTCCACATGACATTCTAAAAGATTTGTCTCATACGTTCTTTTATTTGAAAGCCAATGAACTTCAAATACAAAGAGGAGATGAGGAGGAGAGTAATCCACTGCTGGATGATGATGCCTTGGATGACTCATCAAGTTCATATTGCACTGCCCTTTGCTCTCTTAGTGAGTATAGTGAGGTTTTGGAGGACCAGCCACACATGCTTTAGGTCAATCAACAACGTGAAGCTGCTTCTTCTGAACCTCAGAATCTTTGTAGATCCTATGGGAGGAACATCAGCAAACACATTACTTGAGATTACTGCCATTTTTTGGGAATCCTTAGATGACCTCAGAAGCAGCAAGACTACTGCTAAAATTCATACCAACCCTCATGAGAAACCTGTTTGTCTGGAACCCCCATATACCTCCAAAACTATTTTGACCACAAGCAAAGGAAATCAATACAATCAGGAAGTGAGTCAAGAACAAAGTGGCATCAAGGCAAAAGAAAACCTCCCAACACAGTGGCATTGGTTGAGAGAGGGTCCCAATAAGCACAGTCTTGAGGGCAAGCTTAACAGAGGCGGGTCTACGATCAGCCCTATGAAATGGGAGGAGGAACAGTGGGGTAAAGGGGCTGAAAAGGAGCAGGCAGAGCTGCCTGTCAAAGCTAGAAATAGAAAACCTCCTGCAAGCTCCATCTCAACACTTACAGCCAGCAAGCAGAAGTCAGGAATCCCGCCACGCTGTTATTCAGAGCATATCCTTGCAACTGGGCACCAACACCCACCACAGAGCACCTTCTGTTTCTTGGAGGTTGCAAAAGCAGAGTCGACAAGGCGTCTTGCTGTTGAGTTTGTTTCCACCGAAACCCCGAAGCAGCCCAAGGCAATATTGCAGCACTGAAGACAACACTGAAGGACTATACAGCATGGCAACAAAGCTAGCTAAGACAAACACTAAAATGCGGTGCCCCACCACTCTGGACCGCACAAGATCCTCCCATTCAGAAGCAAATTACTTGGATGTTTTCAGCTCTAGCTGCTGGTCCTCAAATCAGCTGTCCTTGGACCGAGACTTTCATTATTGGTCCAAGGATGTTCTGTTACCAATGGCATCAACAAACAAGCATAATACTTCAGCTTGTTCAGAGGCTAGTAGTTTTGAATGCATTGACGTGGCCTTGGAAAGTCATGAAGAGGTGAACAGAGGGGCTAAAACGGTACCCAAAAGACAGATTCAGCTGAAAAGACGGGACACTGTAGAATCTCAAACAAATGAAAACAACAACAATGGTGTCCTCCAGGTCCCAGCTAGACCCAGCCATCCTCGGGACATCCTGCAGCGTCAGCACAGCACCCCTGCAGCATTTCACCAGGACTCACACGGATCTGAACCAAAGTCAGGCCATACTGAGCGAAAGCAAAGACTTCAGAAGTCATTCTCTTTGGATGAAACATCTAGCAAAACCAAAATGGCATCCTGCATCATTAAAACTATTCTTTCAAAAAAGATGCAACAAGAAGAGAACCTTCGTGCTATGGAAATTTCTGACAGAGCTTTTGCTACTATAAAGGTGTACAACACAACCAGCAACAAAGAATGTGTGACCTCATCTGTTAAGGACTTATGCACTGAAAATATGAAAGTTACCCTGGGGACATGTCCTCCGTTAAGGTCTTCACAGAGTCCTACTCAAAAGACTGAGTCACAAGCAACGAATAGCTCTACTAAAAAACATTACAGCATCAGCTCCAAAACACAGTCTAAAGTGATAACAAAACACAGCCCTAATAGTCTATTCAGTGGCTTGGGCAGGACTGAATTTCATGGCGGTGATACTGAAATAACTGCCTCTCCAGAGATTGAGAAAGAGAAGCTGAGTCCCAGTAAGGAGGTGGCATGGCTTACTAGCCAGAACCCAGGACAGAAGCTATCCTGTGACTCAGCAAAGGGCAAAGCGTGGAACTCGAGTGCAGTGATAAGCGGAGCCATCGGCAAACAGGCTGCAGTGAAAACCACACCTGCGGAATGCTGCACTGTGCAAGGAGGCCAAAAATTACCCAATGTCAAAACTGACCTAATTACCAGCATCAGGAAGCAAGATAAAAAAGGTGAGCTCAAAGAAAGTACACAGTGTTTTACAAAGGGTGGATATTTGGCTTATGATCTGGATGCAAGAACAATGGGTAATGTCATCTCCCAGTCTGCTCAGTGTAGTCCAGTGAAAGAGCAGGACAGAGATACTGGAGAACCCAGGGCACCTGGGCAATCAGTAAACATTCAAAACCAAGGGAAATTAAAAGCCATAGCCCCTGTGCATGTGGTGAGGGATATGCGGAGCCTGGTTAAAAACACATACAACCAGTCATTTAAGGGTGTTAGTGAGGCAGTCCATAGAACAGAGGACAGTATCACTGGATTTCCACCACCAACATCTCATCCAATTAGCAGCAAGGGGGAAGACAAGAGAAAAGGATACAAGCAAATGGAAAAACCACGAGTGCAGAAAGTGACTTCACCACTTGCACTAGACAAGATCAGGGATTTGGCCTCTCTTCATGCCACTCCCACAGAATGTGCAACTAAAACTACCCCTCTCCTGGAATCACATGACAAAACTTTCAGTGCTGGATTTACAAAGGTCAACCCTATTATCACAACCAAGGAAAACAGTTGTGCTTTGTCAAAATCCCCAGAGGTCCTAAACAGCCAAACAGCCATCAGCCAAGTAGATATCCAAGGCAGCAATTTGAAACAGACAAACTGGGCAGCCATGGCAGTACAGGCTAACAGGGAGACCTCAACTGAGATATCCAAAAATGGGCAGTCTGTGAACTCTAGTAGGTCAGGATATGAAAAACGCAGAGATTCTGCTGAGCATCAAAGGCAGCATCTGGCAGCTGCCATGCAGTACTGTCTATCTACAAGAAGTTCCAATGAGTCGGACAGCTGTAAGCCATCAGAACAAGTGTGTTCCTCAATTGAAGATGGTCGCCAGACCCCAGGTCCACCTCCCAGACCACAGAGTGCAGCTGGGCCGCCCTCTGCCTGCATCTTAACAGTCACTGCAGCACCAGTGCTCCCACCATACTTCTGCAAACCCAATCCACTGGGGTACCAGACAGTCTCGCCCCCTATGGGAGCAGTTAGCTATGTTCAAGGTCCTGTCTTGCTGCAAACACCATCTCATAACCAAACTGTTATGGCAAATGGTCCCATCTCTTTGATGAGATCATTATCTGAGGAAGTAAGATTGCAATCTCAGCCATACATAACAGATGGAAATACAGTACAACACAGCACACCTAAACAGACAGAGATTGAAGAAACCAGACTGAAAATGCCTTCTCCAGATACTCAGCAGTGCACAGCTTTCATTGCAACCCTGGGTGCTGAGGTCATACGAGGGAGTGCCGGTATGCTGTATCCGGAAGTCGGTGGAAGTCTGGCTCAGAATCCCCGCCAGCTACTACTGGACCCTGAAACTGGTCGCTGTTTCTTTGTGGACATGCCTCAGCTGCCACAACGGAAAATGCTGTTTGACCCAGAGACTTGCCAGTATGTGGAGGTCATGCTACCACAGCAAACACTGTCTGGCACAGTTATGCCTTCCCCCTGTGCCATACCCTTCCCCTCCCTTCATGTCCCTGCCATTTACACTCAACATTGCTTACCTTATGTCCAGGTACACCCTCAGGTGCTGCCACCACCAGGGCCTTAAAACCTGACTGGGCCAATTAATTCAAATGAACACACACCTTTTGAACTGGGTGACCCACAGACTTTCAATGCTAAACACAAGCTGCTTAAAGATAAATGGTAAATGAAATGCATATCACTACATGAACAGAAAGTATTAAAGAAGAAATTTTACAAACTTTTTAATGCGGCAATGCATGTCTGATAAAAACTACCTCTGGAATTTGGAAATGAAGTGGGTGAGTCATACCATCAGTGTATTGTTTTCATGCAGGAGTAACATTCAAGCAAACTCACATGCACACACATGCATATATTTGCACATGCGCACACACACACACACACTCATATTCTTATTGTATTGTTTGGCCTGAATATAAGTATCAGTAAATGTCACTAATTAGCCAAAGCATTATTACCATTTCCATTTGAAATTCTATTACTATTTTGTAATGGAATTTATAGAGAATATAAAGAACTACACATACAAATTCTGCAGCATGTGTAATGGGGAAAGAGCTTAGACCAACAAAAATCTCACTCAGCCACCTTAGAGTCTTTAATATATTTAACATCTATGGAATGGTACACTATCTATGTGAAAAGTCTCTGGAGCTTGAATTAAATCATGTACACTGTTTACTGTAAATGTGGCTAGAAACACTTTCTTAAAGCATTTGTGAACAAGAAATTAACATTTTCTACTGGAGAAAACAATTGTATTAGTTGAAATGCTTCACTAGAAGTTATCTAAGTAGTGTAAAGGCGTTGGGTCACTTCCTTTCGGAGCCTTGCAATTGTGTTTATTGTCCTTTTCATGACACCTCTCCATACAAAAGGCCTCTCATCAAATCCCACCGGACTTTTGTTATGACTGAGGCGTATCCTCTAAATTAAAAAAACAGTAACAAGAGGGACAGATATGCATGTCAGTGCCTTAATCAAACAGTATTTAGCTGAAATGCTGCAATGAATGTAGCACTAGGCACTTTTGCACGTTTTATGCATATCACACCTAGTGGTTCATTTAACTGTGACAACATAGGGTGTTCATTTCGCACACATTAGAAGTTTGTATGTCAGACACACGTGTTTTACCAACACAACCAGCATTTTTCTTAAACACCTTAAATTATTGTGCTAGGCCCGTGTTCATTTAAACACATCATTTTTCCAATAAACTAGACCATTTTATAGAGCTTTTTGAAACATTATTTTCTTATTGATCACTAGTGAATTAATTTTGTATACGTTTAAAACAAATAATTAAATGCTTACAGACTTTAGTATACAGCGAAATAATTCACCTAATTATTAACATCAGATATTTTAAAACACTAAATAACCCACTCAATTTTGGCACTCAGGTTTTGAGCTTTATATGTGTTTTTACAACTTTGATTAGTGGGCTCGACATTTAGTGCTCATAATGCAATAATAAATAGAGTGATTAACAGAAAAAAAGCCTTGTATGAAAAACTTAGTCGCATTTGAAAAGTATGATGAATTCAAATAATAAAGTATAAGCAATGGCTACACTTTGGTAGTTGTGCCCTCTGGAGTGTTCTTCACCACTCTTTGAACTTGCTTCAAGTCCTGTTCCTCACACAAGCTGTTTCTGCGACGGTGCATCTTAAAACCCTGGAATGTGGGGCATATGGGCATGTAGCGCAGGCAGTTAAGCCGCCTCACCAGCCCCATGCCCACAGGGAAATTATATGTCTCTGAGTTCACACCTCCCACTGAAGAACCCTCAGCCTTCCACTCTATGAGACCCCGCTCTTTTCTTGTCCCTGCATGCAAACACACAAAGACAAAGTAAGCTTTCTCATGACTTATCAAATTATACGTCTTCAACATTAACTGTCAGTCTTCATTCTCTTTATGACACACTGCATACCTGGTATTGTGTTGTCCAATAAAAATGCTAAGAATCCTCCCACAAACATCTCTGTGGTCAGGAGAACTGTAAGGATTTGATCCAGCTCTGGCACACCTATTCAAAAAAATTAAAATTGAGATCAGTTAGTCATTCTAATAATCTCTCTCATATTGTCTAGGCCACACTTATACCACAGACAGACCTGTCTGAATGCTGCCTGGGTGAGTTTCCAGGTAGTTGGGCAGCATAAGGCCGGAGAACATAGAGAAGCCCAGAACAAAAAGGTTCCGTGAGGAGTTCAGATCCACACTCTGCAGGTTTGACAAACCCACAGCTGTGATCATACCTGTACAAAACAAGATTAATCAAATTGGATCAATCCAAATGTCAGATCAAGAGCAGGCAAAACTCCCAGGGGTTACATTGGGTTAAAACAATCTGGAGGAAATCTTAGGAAATCTTTTCCAGAATTTTTTTATTTTTATGTACAGTATAAATGAACTAAACTGGTAAGTTAACTTTTGACAATATATAGATTATCTTATATATCATATTTTATTTAATGTTCCGATCTAGTGTATTTGACATTGTTTATAAATGGAGTTAGCTAAGTTGTTTAGTATGTGCACAACTTTAATTCTCAGGCTTCCCCCTCCTCATTATCAACAGCTTGGATTTAACCTTCAGCAGAAACCTATAATTTACTCCAGCCTACTACTGGGATAATGCTAAATGCCACTGCTTTATCAATCGTTGAACAGTCTTTTTGCAGTATATTAAATATATAAAACACATTATCTCATTACAAGTGACTTTGGGAGCAATATCACCCTCGCTCTTCACTGCCCTCCGGTGTACACAGCTCTCTGAACAAATCCATGGAGCTTCTTACCAAATAAGGTGCAGAACATGCCTCCTAGCACTGGATCTGGGAGTGAGGCAAACAGAGCCGTGAACTTGCCAATGGTCCCCAACAGGAACATTATGATTGCCCCATACTGCACCACTCGTCTACTGCCCACCTGCACAGGGACCCATGAAACAAAGTTTTTTCACCATGATTGTTCATATTTGTCTATTTCCTTCCAATTCAGTTTCAGCCTATACTAGACCTTGGCTTTATTACACACCAGCAATCTGAGTACAAAGGCATATAGCAGATGAATAAAGCTGAAAACAGAAGAAATAACATGTGGAGGAGAGTTGCAGATATGGTTATATCTATATATTATCTGTTCCTCTCCAGTAACATGATAACATGCCATATGGTGACAGAACGTGAGTAGGATTGTGTTGCACATGAAGCTTAAGACACAATATAGCTTGCCATTTTTAGGATTAGAATGATATCTTGTTCCCACTGCCCACCTTGGTAATACCGAGCACGCCAATATTAGGGCTCGAAGAAGTGGAGCCATTTCCTGTGCCCAGCAGGCCTGCTATGATGCAGCACACTCCTTCTGTGAAGATCCCTCTGAAGAAGCACAGATCAAATACATAACAAGAACAACAAAGGAGCTTTACACTCACAATTTAGAAGAGTAAACAGCATTAAGTAAATCAAGCCTGTGGTATAGCTTTTCTCTGACCTGTTGATGGCATGAACAGGGGGCGGGGGGGCTCCAGAGAGACGGGCACATGCATAGTAATCTCCAATAGACTCCACTATGCCGGCTAGAGTGGCACTGAACATTCCCAGCACGCCAGCTACCGTCACTGTGGGTAAGCCCCACTGACCTGAAGCAGACAACACCAGAAATGTTAGCATCCAGTTTCAGTAAGGTTGGTATTTAAAATAATCATATATTTTATCCCAAAAGAATCATACTCTCCATTTTTCTGGTAAGCATTTAAGCACCTCAGTGATTGTTTCTGCATAATGCAAAAAATCATATGGTTTCTGAAGATGGCATTAAGGGTACTGAAGGTAGTGAAGTATTCCTAATAAGCCCAGGCTTATAGATTTTTGGTCTTTGCAGGTAATTGCTAAACCTTTCCTATAGTTTGCTTGATGTACTTTTTGACTCAGTTTTTTTTTTTAAACCACACATTAAAAGTTGTCTAGAGATATTTTTCCACCCTCATGTCCCAGCATGTCCCCTGCTGAACATGAAAGATGCTGAAATATTTATCTGCAATTCATTAAACTCCCCTTTCTTTCTCTGTAATGTTGATATTATTATACTGTTGTCCTTGAGTATGAGAAAACAAACTGATTAACTATAGTAGAATAGCCTGCCATATATTTATGAGCACTGAGATGAGAGAGATAGAGAAATGGAGAAGGAAACGGCACTTACAGGGATAGGGCATGCGAAACCATGGAGCCCGGGACATGATCTCCCCCCTGGCATCAGTGCGGGCCTTGAAGCCATATCGTGATGGGTCATTGGGCAGGACATTGGTCAGTGTGAGAATGTAACACACAAGCCACACCAGCATGATAGCCATGATGATCTGCCAGAAATTTAGATATTTTATTGAGATACTGAACATTTCAAATACTCAATTTGAGATGAAAGTGAACTAGGCTGCTTGGATGCCGATTTTTTGGCAGGTTTAATTGGGATCTGATATGCGTTTGATAAAGTTCTTATTTAGATTTATAGCTTTGTCTTCACAGGGTCAGCCTGACATAGCATAGCTGAACATTCCTAAAGTTGTTAAGTCAGTGCTGGTTCGTACCGGAAACATCTTGAATATCTGGAAGCGTGTGATGTGACAGCCTTTCTGTCTAGAATAAAATGGAAGGGGGAAGGCCCAGTTCCTTAGATACTGAGCAAAGAGCACAATGAAGAAGACACACCTAAAGAAACAGAGAATGCACACATACACACATGCAAATAGATAGTCCCAATAAAAATGAACTGCTGTCCATGTAGAAAGAGCAATGAGGTTGACATTTAAGATGGATTCCCTGTCTATAAAAAATAAATGCTCATGTAAAAATAAAGTTCAGAAATTCCTTAAATCCTTTATGTAGATTGTGTAGATTGATAACAAGGACAATATTTGCACTTGCATTTGAAATATCTGAACCAATTACATGCTTACTGTTTTGATTTTTTTCTTCAAAAATATCATTTAAATCTGTAAGTAGTTGAATTACACATAACCAACATTATCCAAAAAAAACAATCAGTAAAAAGGTGTTTGCAGATAAAGCTGAAAGTTGCGTACAGCAGAGAGAGGCCCCAGTGGCTCCCTGCTCGTTCTCCTGCAGTCTGGAAGACGGACAGGCCGATGAGGGACACTGTGGGTGTGACAGTTAGGGGCCCGATGGAGTTGAGAAGGAGCCCAGGGAGTCCCACCAGTCCAATGACCACCTCCACCAGACTGGACACAATGATGGCGCCCTGGATCTGTAGATCATAGATGAAGGTCAAACAGGTCTGCATGAGATTGCTTAGGTGTTACTTGTCAGATCCCAACTTAGTTCAGTTCATTTTTATTTTATTTATGGGGTGTGTTACAACAAACGTCCAAATAAAACCTGGGGCACATGAAGGACTCAAGACAATGATTCATCAAAAGTGTTTACAGCTCATTTGTAACAATCAAGAAACCATAAGCCACAGCACTACCACTATAAAATCATCACGCTTTAAAGGGGACCTATTATGCAAATTAACTTTTTTTTAAAAAAGTCTGTGGGCCATGAAAACATGTTCATGAAGTTATTTGAACAAAATCACTCTCACATAAAGAGATATCACCAGGTTTATTCTTCACAG
>JBBPCY010000023.1:7325146-7335375 GCA_037974405.1 Brachyalestes nurse
TAATTAAAGTAATGCTGCAATTCACAGTTTAAATAAAATTACATTATATAAAACAGTTTCTTTGTGTTTGAATTTTTTTTATGCATTTCCAGATACAAATTTCTATATTGTGATATATAGCGTTATCGGGGTAGAAAATTGCTTCTACCGTGATAGAAGATTTTGGTTATATCGCCCACCCCCAAGTACCGCATTCAGATTTGGGGCAGCTGGTGGCCTAGTGGTTAGGCCCTGCGATCAGGAAGTCGTGGGTTCGATTCTCAAGACTGCTAAGCACCTCTGAGGTACCCTGAGCAAGGTACCATTCCCACACACTGCTCCCCAGGCGCTGTGTTCCTGGCTGCACACTGCTTCACTTGGTGAATGGGTTAAATGTGTGTGTGCTGTGGCAAGTTCACGTATCACAGAATGGTCACTTTCACTTTTCACTTCACATATTTGACTGACCTGTTGGAAACCTGCCTCCAAAGAAGATATTGAAGAGCTCCTCTGGAGAGATATCAGCTTCAAAATCCCTGTGGAAGTTTCGATTGTGTCCATATGTGTGACGCGACTGGGCTGAAGAGTGACTAGCTGGCTCTCCAGGACTCTGTTCTCCATACTGATCATACTGCTGCCTCTTCTCTGGGTTACTCAGCACTGCATAGGCATTCCCTATAGCTGCCAAGAAGACAACACAGAGTTAAACATACAGCATAACCAAACAAAAGTTGCTGAAACAAAGTGTAAAAAGTCAAAAAAGGTACCAAAAAGGTAAAAAGATTCCAAAAAGGTACTTACACTGGTAAAGTTGGTTAATCTAGAATGGTGTCAATAAAACAGTTCAGCTCAGTTGGAGGTGAAATAAATACAAACAGCCTGTATTTTTGCTACAAATATATATCCTTGACAACAGAAGCTAAAGGAAGTAAGTAAAAAGGATTGTCTAACTAAAACAGAAAAACCACAAAAAATAGTCAGAAAATAAGGGCATCACCTCATATCCAATAAGCTATAGAAGTGCGTCAATTACAGTTAAATTGTTAATTGTACAAATCATGTGGCCCAGCATCATGAAGCTGTCAAGCAACGATATAAAGTGTTAAAGTATAAAGTATGAAGGAGAAATTTAAGGAATTTTAAGGAAGGACCCAAAACCAGATTTTGCTAACAGGAAAAAGGGAAACAAATTACCATCTTCTTACATAAAGAATTATGCATGTTTTAGTGAACCCAGATGAACACAGTGAAGAAACTTGTGGGGAATTCCATTATGTAATATGTTAATTCTGTGCCAAAAAGTGGCACCGCAGTTGTAGTAACCCACCTTTAAAAGCATCAGTGGCCCCAGGAGCACAGTTCTTGTCTGGGTGAAAGCGCAGAGCAAGCTTTCGGTAGGCCTTTTTTAAATCCTCATCACTGGCATCTTTTGGCACACCCAAAATCTCATAGAAGTCCTTACATCCCTTTATCCTGCAAGCATTAATGAAAGGGCATTTATAATGACCCCAGCAGTACCTCTGGTAAATGTTTTTGTCATAAATTAGTACACCACAGCACAGCACACAGTGTGAACAGTGTAAAATTTGCAGTAGGGAGCAGCCGAGGGTACCTTAGTGGTGCTATTGGCAGTCCTGGGATTCAAACCTAGAACCTAGGATTTGACTGCAACTGCCTAACCACCAGGGCATCAGGTACCCTAGACATCTGCCTGAACAGGTACTTGACCCCAGGACCCTCAGTTTAAAAGCCTGATGCTCTACCGACTAAGCAACCCGGGCCCTACATCTTTGGAAAATCCTACCATACAACTCTTTTCTCAAAGTAATTTGGAAGTAATTTGGAATACTCTTGTACCACTTGTACAAATGGAAATAAAGGCTTTTTACATTCTAAAAGTCAGGTTCAATTGCCCTATAAAACATTAAAACTGCAGTGGGAGTACATACCTAAGGACACCCTGTCTCTGCTCTTCAGTATAGCTCTTCTTCTCATCGCTAGGCCCCTCGTTTCCCTCTCTTGCTCTTTGATGTTGGTGGTGCCACTGTGATGCTGGTGGTGCAGGGCAATCTTCATCACTGTTCCTCCAGCCGGGTGGTGGCATGTATATATGCTCTGTGTCAGGGGCTGCAGTGCTCCCATTCTTCACAATGGCATCAATGAGGACTAAAGGTTTATAGAGAAGCACAACATTCTTCACATAGAATGAAAGGTTTTCTGAAATAATTCGTTAATGTGTAATTTGTCATTAATGATTAGAGATTTAACTGCCTTCTTCATCATGGGCAACTAGTAATGATGAATCATTAGGGTTTTTTTTTATCACAAATACTCCAGCTCATCTGAAACGTTAGTAATAGTTTTTAATCACTCCAGAGAATCCCACTGCTCCAAAGCCCAATGCCTTTTACCCATCCAGTTGACGCTTGGCACTCGGCATAGTGACTGGTACAAGAAGTCCCATTCCATTTTTTTAATGGAGATTATATAAACTGTGTGTGGGGCCGTGTCAGCAGTAGGGGATCCTTAGGACAAAGAGCTTGTCTAACGTCATCACGCCACTGATTCCAGTTTACTGAGCTTCATCTTCAAACAGCTTTTAGCCCAAATGCTGATGCTGTAATTCAAGGTGGGACGTGCGTAAAAATCAGGTAACGTAAACTACTACTAATGACCTGGTGATCTGAAGTGGGGGAAAACAAGGCAGCACAACGAAAAGACATCAGACAGCAGAGTGTGGATTATGCAATGTTCAATATCCAGACGTTGCACTTTCTATTTCAGCGCTCGGCTCGAGCCTGCCAAATAAAAACCAGCTACTGACCTCTGGCTCGGGTGCTGGGGTAGATTTTCTGTGCTTCGTACAGCATCTGTAGAGCTTTCTCTTTCCGTCCTGAACGCAAACAAAGTTTTGCTTTCTCTATCAATCGGTCGGATTCCTCCTTTTCCGTGTCAAACCCCGGCATTTCTGCCCGCGGTTCCTCTCTCCCCACACTGACACCGACACCTGCGATGACGAGCGAGCGGCAGCTGCACAGACCGTTTGCCAAAAACGGCAGGCAGCAAAACGTAGACAGCAAAGCCGACTCTTAATTTTTACGCAGGTTTACAGAGCTGTCAGTGTTCACACCATTTAAGCCCGGGCAGCGATCGAAAGGAGCTAACGGGCTGTCTGCTAACTTACAACAGCAACTCTGCGGAACGGCAGCAGGGTGTCTGATCTCCGGCAGCAGCCTCGTCACAGTCACGCAGTTGCACGCTCGTACAATAATACTTCAGCACCACACGCAGCATGCCTCAACCACGTCCAAATCTCCTTCGGGTTTTACAAACATTACGCGAAAAATACACGGACAAGACACGAACACATCCAAACGCTCAGTAGCAACCGCCATTACTATATGGAAACGGAAATGCGGTAATACCGTAATACCAAAATCCCACAGGGTGGAGGAGCACGACTCACACTACTGACTTCTACTTCATTTTCTCTGCGATGACAAAAATAAATATTTCTTAAATGTCATGTCTGATTTTACAAAAAATATAAGAGTGAAAAGACCAACTGGCTACTAAAATCTGTTACATTCCACGTTGATATTGTATTTAAATTGATTGTTATTAGGCATGATTTTCCCCAAACTCCAAATTATCAGATGCTTCTGATATGTTCAAATGTCATTTATTAGTTTATTTGTTATCACTGATATTTGTGAATATATATGTGCATGAGGGAGACAAATGAATAATTCTAAACTATGATTTTTTTTTTTTGATCTAAGACTTTGTTTACATTACATTACATTACAATAATGACTAGCCAAGACATCTGGATTCTATAACTGTATCTCTTTTACTGGAAATATAAGAGTAATGTAAAACAAGCAGTGGATGTCTAAAGTTTTATTACTTGTTATTTGTAAAAAATCTGATACTTAGGACAAGAATAATTTTGGCTGATTAACTACATTTGGAGGAAAGGACGGCCGACACAGATGTTTGTGTGTTCTATTTATTTGTTTATTTGTTCGTAATTCCTTTGACACCATTATCTGCCATTGCTGAACATGAAGATGTCAAGGAGCAGATTTGCTTCATCCCTGAGTTCAATGAGGGTTTGTAGAGTTTAATGTGCTCTGGTACTGAGCAGATCTCTGCTGAGCTCTGGATTCTCACTGTCCAGTATTGTACTGTGGACGGAAGAGATTCGTAGAGAATCTGTAAAGACAGGAAATGCCTTACTTTCAGTCTTAAATGTCTGGCATGAATGAAATACCATTAAAGTTACATTTCAGGCACATTTTTACTCACCAGTGTCTGTGTTTATCTTCCTTATAGAAACAAGTATCATGCTTTCTTTCTCTCCAGTGCTGGCCATGTGGCTGTAAGAACATTAAACCAATCACAGAGTACAGTAATAAATATGATAGTTAATACACATACATGCTCTCAGAATAGTTTAAAAAACTGTTATTCCTACCTTTCTGGCACTACTGAGTCATAACATCTTATGCCTGCAAGGAAAATGAAAACTCGTAATACAGTAAAGCTATGGGAGTACATTTTAATTCATGTGCCCTCAAACACCCATAAGCATAGAACCTCACCTTCCTCCTTTGCGCTATGACACCGTCCTCTGAGATTAACGACTGTTACCAAAATGACCATAACAATGATCAAAACAAGAATAAAGCTAATCACACCTTTAAGGAACAGATGGAAAAGCATCAGAGGAAAAAGCATCAGTAATATGAAAGCAACAGGCATGAATCCTGATTACTGTCAGTATTTTGTGTGAGGTTTACCAAAGGCTAACATAGTGAGGCTATTGCTTTGCGACTGGGTAGGTGGGGCTGCTGTGTTGTCCCCTGGTGATATTCTTAAGGAACTGTTTGAGGCCTGCTCAGGTGTAAAGCTTTCTGAAAGTCCAGGATCGTGACCTGCACATAGAGCAAAAACATTACACATCAGCTAGATCCAACAGTGCTTTAGGTAGAATAAGTATTTTATTTATATCGACCACCTTGACAAAGTGTAAAGCATTAAAGCCAATTATCCCCATAATCACACTTATATTCTATCCTTTTTTGACAGGTTCAACATTGATTTTCGTTATATCTGTAGCATTCTTAAATATAACTGTGTGGTACATATAACTGTGTGTGTATTAGGTGTGGCCTCTAAAGCTGTATAATTATGCTCATTCACATGTACACTCTTAAAAATAAAAGTACCAAAAGGGCTTTTTAGAGTCATGCCACAGAGGGACCATATTTGGTTCCTTAATGAGCCTTTCTGTTGAAAATATTTTTGTAAATGACATGCAAGTGTGAAGAATCTTTTTAAACATTTAAAGAACCTCCCTAAAGTATAAATATTATATATGATTTAAAGTATTCTCCTGGATGTGTATGTCCAAAACAATTTAGAAAGCTTTAAAAACCATTTAGCATGTGCTTTAAAAAGTACATTTTAAAGCATAGTTGAGTGTGGTCTGTTCTTTTTTTTTTGGTCAACTTTGTTTAATTAGAAAAATAATGTGCCAAGATAGTATCTCACAATAAATTTCCAATTTTTTACATTAATGAGAGAGTGAAAAAACAAAACAAAAACACAATGAAAAAAAAAGTAACATAACCAACCCCAATCTCACCCCACCCCGTGGCGCAGCAATATAAACATATGCAAAGTACAAAAGGTGACAAATTAAGGGAAACTGGAGTAAAAGCCAGTTGGAGGTCAATTAGTCAGTCATCACCAGCAGCGTAAGACCAAAGATTAGAACCACATATCTTAGAAATGATCTCAAAAAAAGTCTACCAAAAATTGTGCAATTTTGGACACTGAATAAACATGTGAGTCGGGTGATATGGAGAGCTATGACACTTATCGCACTCATCAGATACTTCAGGTGGAAAGATGTGTTAGCTAGGTTAATCCTATGTAAGACTTTAAATTGTATCAATCCAAGGCGTACACAAGAAGTGGTAATTCTTATATTATCAACAGCATCTTCCTAAATTTCTTCAGATAGGCACATACCTAATTCTCTTTCCCAGGCGATAAAATAAAGTTGTATTTTGAAATCACTCCTTGAGCATAAGGATTAGTCGAAAGCAAATCTTTCCAGGACTGTTTTGGAGGAAGGAGAGGAAAACCCCAGAATGTTTTGGAGACAAAACTATGGATTTGAAAGTAGCAGAACATATGGGACTATGTGGGAGAGTGGTCTATTCTAAAGTAAAACTGTGCTCTGTGTTGTCATATGCTATTATAAAAGTCACAATTTACTTTTTTAGATTTCAGGACGTTCATGCTTTGTTTTAGGAATGTTATAAATTTTAATGACGTAAATAGAATGGCCACCAGTAGGGCAGGATGTGATTTGGCTCAGTTTGTTAGAGCTATTCATAGGAAAGGTAAATACAGCAGATGTTAAGCTAAATAGCTTGGTTTGTTGCAATGCACATTGTACTCATAACATCCTCTCTGCTTAGTACTCACTCACATTACTTGAAGTCATTGTTCAGAAACTGTATGAGTCACATCCGAGTAATCAGTGTGGGTCTTCCTTATGATCTATATTACATTTTTGATCCATATGATCTATATGATATATTACATTTTTGCCCCATTTACCAATTAAAGCTTTGTATATAAAGTGTTCTCTAACTAGACTTAGGGGTTTCACATTTCTATAACCATGTTATGCCACTGTTTCCCACCTACTCCATTATCTAAATCTTCTGTGCCTTTATAGAACCATACAACAGATGCAAATAAACATTTCCTCCTACCTGATGAACTTGTAGTAGAGGTAATAGTAAAGATATTTGAAGTATTGCTGCCTTCTGAAAGTGAAATGCAATAATGTATTATATAATACATACAATGCTGACAAAAAAAGACAAATATATTGAATGTTGTCACTGCTGTAACCTAGTCTCGTAACTCAGAATTGAATTGGTCAAGGAAAAAACATTTATAGCTTGAACATTAATGTAATTTGTACCAGGCAGTTTTGGACCATTCACCATAAAATATTAACTCAATGGAGGGCTAGAAAGCACTTTAAATATATTTAAATGTTTCAGGTTTAACCTGAGCTATAAAGTCCAAGTCCAAAAGAGATGCACAATAACACAAATGTGTGTTGTAAGTAATGGTTCTTCATTAGCTCTTGGCTTCCTTTTTCTTTAGTTCATCTCACGCTTCATGTAAAACACACATTATTATAGTAGATTATTACTGCTTGACTGATTATGTATAGTATTTGTTATAAAAGCAACTGTTAAAACTATATAACACTATGAGAAAGGAGTTGGCTTCTCTTGAACAGGAACCTTAAGTTTGCTGATTAATATTTGGTCAGTGATACAAATTTTTAAATCTAGAACAAGACATCTCTAACTTTACCTACTCTTGTGTCTGTGAACAAGAACATTGTATCCACATATATATCAACAAATTTTGCCCTTTCAGTTTAGTTTCTTTATCCATAATTGTCAATGTAGTATTTACATGTAATGATATACATGTAATTAACTAGTAAATAATGTACACAATCGAAATCAACCCAAACAACCCTGGATGTCCTCACAAAGAATGTGACCTCTGTGTATTTTATAATGTCTGCCAGAAAACCACTGACATATCTGCACCTGTTATATAAAGAGCATGTCATCTTCACAATGACCATATTCATTTTTTCTTTTAGTATAACTACAGTATCTACTGACACCAGCCATGTAATGAGTTTCTGTGTAAAGGCATTCTTCAGACTTACCTGCTGAGATGATGGAGAGAGACACACAGTAAACAGTAAACGAGCAAAAGAGCAGATCCATGGCTTTAATCCAGAAAGGTTTGGTGTGTTTGTATGTGAAGGGTTTATAGCTTCTAATAGAGTCCAGGCATAGATGTATAAGACTCCAGGCATAGATGTATAAGAAAAAAGATGAGATGGAACAGAGAAGCTTTCAAGTATATATGTGAGTCTGAGGCAGTGTGCAGAGCATGAAAAGTTGTTTTCTGAGTAGATTGGATGATGAGCCAGAGAATGGTATAGCTGTTCCCTTGTGATTAGGTGTGTGTGCACACTGGACCAGGGACTCCTGGTTTTTGAGAGGTTGCTGTGGCCCCTGACGCTGTTCCAGAGTTTCCTGTGTAAGAATGGCAGGAAGCAGCTGCATTTCTCTCATGGAAAATCAACCCTCACTGGCTGAGCGTTTGGGCCACAGCCTACTTGGGAGGGAACAGTTCCAATGAAAAACAGTGCAATGGCTATACCAAATTATGCACAAAACCTACACTGTAGTAAGATTACGTAGACTTCCACCGCCAGTCCAGTATCACTGGCTTTGTCTTTCAAATTTAAAACTGAATAGTTTTTTTCCCCAACAAGTACTTGATTATTAAATCACAAAATAAAACAGTAAACGTCTAAAAACAGTAATGTGACTTTTATTATTAACTATAATTTTAAGCATGTCAAAATATATTCAGTAGGTGGTGACAGTGTATTAATAATCAGGACAAAGCCCATCTGCTTGTGTGGTGTGTTTGAAGTATCTACTACTTTGGTGAGTTGATTTTAGTCCAGTTATGTCATCCATTTTTTCATCACTGAGGCTGGACTTAGCTCAGTCGTAGATGGGATTGGCCTTTGAGCACAGTTAACCATCTCTTGGCCCATGCTGGCAAGAGAGACTAAAGTTAACATATTTACACAGTTGCACTGAACATTAAATTCTTATCATAATGTCTTGACTTTTTTACAAATGTATAATGTGATTTCTTATTGAACTGTTTGATTATGTATCTTTTAGCTTATGTAACCAGTAGAAAGCATTAAAAAAACAAAATCAGAATCAAATACTTGAGTATTAAAATGATTTGACAGTATTTTTTGTCGTTATTTCCACATAATGTATAATAAAGTCCAATGTATATAATGCACAAAGGCTTATATAAACATAGAATTCCTTAAAACTGTTACCGGATTAAGTGGGACACTGAGATTCTCTCTTTTCAAAATGTTGAAACCCCATCTGTGAAAACAATTCACCCCTCTCTACAAAGATATGGACAGTAAAACAGCTTACAAAATAAATCCACTCACCCTTAATAATAAAAAAAAAGCATTTATACACAATCCAAAAATGTTGATTTTTGCCTCCTTAGCTATGTCGAAAATCGAATTTGCTTTATAAATCATACACATTTCCATCATGCAAATATAGTTCAACAACGTTACTGGAGAAACAAAACTATAACTGAGGGACCTTCAAAACAAGCAGAAATTTCATTTCATGGCTGCTCTGAAACGGGGTTAAAACGTGCATCACACTCACACATCGCTTTTAAAGAAATTATTTTCTTAATGAACCATCAATTGTAAGGATCTTTAAGGAACCACAAACATTTCTTCATGTGCCTTACCTTTATGGTGTTTTTATTTTTAGAAATGCATAAGCATGAAGCACAGGAACAGAAGAAGGGTCAGGTTCTATAGTTCATGCATATTTTATTCAAGAGTAAAAAAAGTGATTTGTCCCATAGGGCATGCTTACAATGTGTGTTGTCAAATGCGAAAACTTAGTTCCAGAGAAAATTACAAGAAAAATTGTCACAAGAATCCATTAAATTCCTTCTCTGAAATAAACCACATCTGGACCAAACAAGGATCAAAAAACAGTGGGAAAAAAAGAACCATAAGTTTAATTGTAAGAATAAGAAGAATATCATCAAGATTTATATTTTTCCTTTTCAGAGTGAGACACAGGATTTTCATTGTGTCCAATTTGTTTACATTTGAATAAACCATGCGATCATGCTTTGGCAGCCTGAATGTTGCTTTTCACTGAGTAATATGTTCATTCACACTAATAAACAACTTCTGTACACCAACTAAACAGAAATAAAAAGGAAAAACACAAGGCTTCACACCTCAAAAAGAGCGCCAGTGCCTGTACAACAAAACAATCCAAAAATAAATCTGACCATAACAAAATAATTAATGAAAAAGAAAATGGAAAATAAATCATAGACAGCAGAAACGATTACAAAATCATATATATCCTGTATATAGATATAAAAAACAAAGTTGAACTTTACAAATATAATTTGAAGAAGGAAAAAATTTAAATCTACTATATTGAAACACATCACAATTATAATTTCACATATTAATAAGGAACTTAATTGCATGCACTGATGCGTTCCGTACCATAGATGCTGTTAAAAATCAT
>JBBPCY010000023.1:7382000-7392605 GCA_037974405.1 Brachyalestes nurse
TCTAAAACAGATCTAAAAAAGAGTTGATGATACAGTCTGAGTTCTGAGATCAGGGGGTCACAAGGGGACACCTGGGGGGACACACCAGTCATGACGTATACCAGCTGTCATGACGTGATTGATGACATCAGTCTTATTTTGACATAAAATGTATCATACAATGGATGATTGACAGGTCAAGATGATTGACAGGTTGGAATGTCTGACAGATCATAAATCATGACACATACCACCTGTCATGACATGATTGATGATAGTCTCATCAGTCATTTTTGACAGGTCATCAATCATTTTTGACAGAAGGTGTATAATAATTACTACTACTGTATTTCATCACATAAAAACTTAATTTAACTTGCTGAACATCTTGGCATGGCTTGTGGAAGGCAGCATACATAAGTTTACTTGTTAGCTACATTAGATCTGTGGGTTTCAACAAACTAAAGAAGCAAACATTGTTGCTGTTTAGGTTAAATTGAAAAAAAAACTGTTTATCCAGTTATTGTCTAAACCATCACTTCAAGAGAAGGAGTTGTTGGTGCAGAGATGAAATCACTCACAGGTATATCCTGACATCCTCCCGAAACTGAAAGTGGATATTATTTATATGTCACTTTATGGTGATAGCCAGCCACAAACTAAGAAACTTAGAATAGAGAGTTCATGACATTTCACCTACAGCTAAAGTATGTCATTTTCTCCCCACCTCCCATTTTAATATGATGTGTGCACAGCAGAGAGACACATATAAATATGAATTGAATATGCCTGAGAATCACTCTGAATCCAATGATGAGACTGCAAAGTAACAGCCACCTTAAAACTGCTTGTCAAGCATCTTCTAAAGCTCATTCTCTTGACTGCATTTGTTTTTATCTTTTGCCTTTCTGTAATTTTTTGAAAACTTTGGAGTGCTTTGGAGTTTATTTTCCGGCATTTCAGGTCAGAGTTGGGCACACTTTCAGTCAGCCTACTTTCCTCTGTCTTACTCTTCAGTACTCCCATGTGCAGCATGTGTCAACGCCAGTTTTGGGATAAATACATTAAAGGACTTGGGCATAGGCAGGACACGAAAACAGTGTGTGTCAGTTAGGAGATCAGTTAGGAAGAGTGGTGTGTTGCTTGAGTTCCTTAGAAAGGCATCAAAAGAAATATACACAAATGTTCTTTGCCAACATGCACACAGTCCACAAATGCACACATACATATGCTGTAGTATGTAGGCCAGAGGCACTTGGTCCTGGTACCCCAGTGCGCTCAATATGAGCTTTCTCTGCTAATATACTTCATTCAGCACTTGGGTATTTGTCTGATAAAGGATGTCATATAGCAGGAAATGTATGGGGTACCCAAGAAAGTAGCTGAGGGACTAAGAACATTGGAGCTAGAATCCTGATATATCCTTGCTTATTTTGCTCAGGTAGAGATGGCATGAACAATACAATATGATAAAAAATCTAAACAATCTACATCTTGTCATCTTATCTACAGAGTATAAATCAGGGCTTCGTCTGCCATGTCCCCTTGTCCTTGTGCTGGGTTGCTAAGCAAAACGCCCAAACACAAACCCTGCACTAAGACAAGGGGGCGTGGTGGACGAGGCCCTGATGTCACACCTTTTTGTGTCAATATATACTTTTCATACATTTAAGTGCTAAATTATTAAGAAAAACATAATTTATTAATTTTGTAGCATGAATATTATCATAAATTCAGTCACATTTCCATACAAAAATAACTACATTTTTTCATACTGTGGAGAGAAACACAAATAAAGCATGTCTTAGGAAGGTGAAATACCACTGTACTCAGAGACGGGAGGTAGCCAATCCGAGAACGCTATTTATTTCTCCTTGCTGCTGATTGGCTGCTGCTCTGTGACACAACTGCAGTCCAGAATTTTCCCCGTGGAGCGTCTCGAGTGTTCTCGTGTTCTCTGGTTTTTCGTTTTGTTCTTCTTAAAGCCCTGTATTGTATTACTGTAAATTACATTTATGTATTACTGTATTTACCTTCTTATACCAAAGAAAACGACAGCACATACCAAAGAAATCGTCTGTGCATGAATTACAGTACATTCTATACAGGGGTAATAAAAAAAAATTACATTCTAGCACTGCAGGAGTTCAGTGTAAACTGTACAGTACTAATACGGGTTTACCTTTACATTTTCTTTCAGGGTAAAGTATGAAGCTGAGTTTAAAATGAAATGAAAAGTGGTTTGGGAGCATATTTGGGGGCATATTTAGGGTTTACACTATAAAAATGGGCATTTTTATTGCCACGTCACCACAACGCGTTTTTTCACTATACGCGGGTGCTTATGGAACCGATCAGGCAGCCGGCATTAATAAGTATTATAGCCCTTGTGTTTATTAAAAATACTTTAAAACCAGTGGTGTTTTATTTTCACCACTGGGTTTTACAGTTCCTGAAACGGCATCAGTAAGTGTATGAGCCGAGGCCCTTATAGGGACCGAAGAACTTGCTAGTCCAGTGAACTGCGACGTTTCAACTGCTGCAGAACAGAGCAACCGAGGAGACTATCGTCCAGACTCAGCTGAAAAACTGCCAAAAGACCGAAAGAGGGTCAGTGGTGGATTTGTCATGGATTTGGCTTGCTAGCATACTGCCTGGTGAGTTCCCCGAGTGGGATGTGCAAACTTTCCACACTTACAGAATCTAGGGCATGTATTCACCTTGTGGTGAGTGAAAGACAGTACATTGAGTATACCATCTACTTCTCTCTACACAAGTATCAGGCCTGCAACGTTATGTGACTGTGTACCCAATTCATTTATTTTCATATGCAATTAATTTAATTTAGTTTTCTGTTTATTTAATATCTTTTCTGTGGTTTATGTTTATGCAATGTTCAATGAATCTATGGGTTTTACGGTATTAATCCATATTAAATTGTGTTATATTTTATATTGTGTGTGTTGATGACTCTATTGTGAGGCATTTTCATATAATCAATTGGGTAGGCATTTAATTCATATATACAGAAGTGTGGTACATTCTAGCATAACCTAAAATTAGATATATTTATTGGGGAAATAATAAAAGAACTCAGGGAGCGACATGATAGTTTCGTTAGGGACACTACACCAGAAATAAGGCATATAAGTTACAGACCTCTTTCACTCCTTAGCCAAGGCAGTGTCACCAAGATAATATCAGTAAGGTGGCTTCAAGAGGATAGATTCAGCTTAATACCTCAAACTGACACAGAAGCTCAACAAAGTTACTCAGGATCAGTTAACCAAGGTCAGACCAGATCAGCTCTTTTAGTAATGCTACTTTCCACAGGACACAAGGTGCACATGGCAGCAGGCAAAGAAGAACTTGCTCACCTGTGACAGGTGCCTCAATGTCAAGCATGGTCTTTTCCTGGTGTAAGATGGCAGCACCCTCACTGATGATGCGCAGGGCCACTGCTTCCTCCACTCGGCCCTCTTTGGTTAGGTGGGCTTTAAGCAGGTCCACTCGTGGCTTGCCCTCACAGTCAAACACCTCCTTCATGGTGAGGCGGTGGCTCAGAGGGAAGGGCACGGCTGAGGAAAGCAAACAGGAGACAAGCTGTAATAAATAAATCAAACTAAACAGAAAGTTCACAGCGGTGGTGGATAAAGGAAAAACAAGTCGAGAGCTGATGCACAAGGGACAATGGCTAAATGCCAGTTCACTGGGAACTGAGCTTAAGCATACTTTGATGCACCCTACTATTGGTGAACACAAACAATGCCAGAAGTATACTATCTTACTATCTGTGTAAAACACATTCCCTTAAGAAAAAAATTATTGAATGAAAAAATATAAAATCATATTTACTAATTTTTCTGACATTCTTATACTCATCTTAAGTCTTAAGCTGTCTCCAATGATAACCTAAAGAAGCAAAATTTGGACACTAAACTTGTTTTGGCTCATTGACTACATCTAGGTAATTTATTTCTGAACTTAGCTAATTGTGAAACAATAATATTAGATTGAAAGATGGCCATCTCAGATTATCTGATAAACTGCTGTAAACCCTTTTCAGGCTTCTTTTACCTAGAGAAAAAATTTCTAATAATGCCACGTGAGGCAAATCTAATTATTTTCCCTCAATAGCACAAACTTGCCAACCCCACACCTGTAGCCTTGATTTGCAGGTGGCAATGTAGCAATAGTATTATAGTAATTGAATCTTTTCATTCTGTGGAAAGCAGTATGTTTCAAATTCAAGCCATTCATGTTCTTCTCGGAAATCACATTGGCATAACGAAGTGGCAGGAATTGCAGGAACTGTCTCTCCTCAGTTCTAAAACCAGCCATCACTGTGAAATACATTTACTGCTTCACCTGCAGGCCAATCAGAACAAGAAGTTCTACCCTTTAAACTCCTTGTACACCCATCAAACACCAATATATTCTGCCTGCGCTCTCTTAAACTTTAAAAAATATACCTGTTTCACTGAGATAAAACCCATAATCCTTGTCTATGGGCCTGAGCAAACCAATTTCTTGGCCAGAAACAAGAACCAATAGATAATGACACCCTCTTACCTCATGAAAGGCTAAAGAGCTGCATACTTAAACACTCTGGGACTGAGGGGCCTAAAAGATAAGTCACTAATGAGTCCACCTTCAGTGTAACAGCCTGTTATGTAGGGGATACAGGTGCATGTGGAAAGCCAGTGGTGCTACATGTTGTCCTAAGTCTTGACAGTATAAATATGACAGATGTCTTGGCCTTCAACAAGCAACAAATGGCACAGTAGTGTCACAGTTATGAGATACATTGTAAACAGCTAGTGGAATATTTTGAAGCATACAGCAGATAAATGAAACACATTACTGACATTTATTCTACAAGCATTAATCTATCAAGGTTAAACAAAGCTGTGTAAATGTCTACATGATACAGCAAATGCTAAAGTCGGCATATAGCTGAAAGGATGCTTAGACATGGGTGGCTCAAAGTCAGTCCTAAAATAAATCCTTAAAAACTGGACTACTTCAATTATGCATGCTTCATTAGTGTCATCATTTATTCATTGACACAAATTAACAAGGCAAAATGGCCTCTAAGCATGAAAACAATAGCTCTGCTTTACTAAACAGAGCCAGAACCACATCTGCCTATGAATCACATCTGCCTATGAATCACATCTGCCTATGAATGCTTACAAATAGCTCACTGTCACTGCATGAATAATTGATACACCAGTAGTAAACTATATGCTGATCAGTTCAGAATACAGTTTCTAATCTAGCAAAGGGCAAAGGCGGTTTCCCTCCAGGATGACTCACTCTCTAATGTGCAGTGGTGTTGTGGAGCTCCAACAAAACATTGGAATAGCGAATTATTTACATCAATGTGCTGATGGAAATTAGCTACACTGTAAGGCAATAATTGTAGAGTGTGGGTACACGATCAGTGATGACAGACAAAATATCTTGGCAATGGAATTAAGATAATAACAAAGATCCAAAAACTGGTTTTACCATGGGAAATGATCACAGAAATAGATCTATAGTAATACCACAATATACTATATATAAGTAGAGGAATGTATAATATGTGCAAACAGGGTACCAGGAAAAAAAATCAGCTGGCCTTTACATTGTATTAAATTTACTTGGAACAAAGTTACTATATATTACCTTACATAAATATTTTTTGGCTTCTCCTGTAAGGCTACTGTTTTTTGACAGACAAAATTTTAGCTAATGCAGTAGCTGTTTTGAGAAACCTTCTTATAGCCAAAGCAAAACCTTTCACTTTCTAAATAGCCCGAGTACCAATGCTATGACAATGCCAAATTCCTTAAGCACTTGTATAAATATTTCCTTTGTATTTTACACTTTTAAAGTTAATCTTTTGGTAATGCCTAACTGAATATACTGTTAGCTGTCTGCCAGGCTGTTTAGCCTAGACTCAAACAGGACAAAACATTTTACTTCACAAACACATTATTTGAAAAATCAAACATTAATCTACAAAACTAAACTAAACTACAAACATCTGCTGTATGAATTTACTCCTATTGAATGATGACTACAAAAGCAGTTTCAGTGCTAAAAGCTCCCCCTTGTGAAGAATCTTCAGTGTGCCAAGCATGGCTTTATGGCACACATTCAAACTATAATAAATAATTTCTATCACAACACCCCTAGCAATCATTATTGTAATAGGTGTATTACACAGAACTATTAAAACATTATAGTACTGAGTTACTACTATTATACTATTTACTTTATTGCAAGGTATATTTGTGTATAATCTTTCAACCACAAGGCCAAAAAAAAACATAATTAGCCAAAATTTAACATAGCATAGTTATTCATGTAGCCTTAACCAGTGGTCAGTAATGCTAAATTATAACATTGGCAATGTAGTCTCACAGAAACACTAAGTTCAACCTTTATGTGGCAGGCTACTACAAAAAGATTTAAAAGGTGTTGTTAGATAAAATTGGTAAAATTTAAGCTGTGAAACCATTAAGCTATGAAACACTTGCTGACATTCTTATGTAATCATAATACCAGAATGAGATTGGTTTTACCTGCTGTAAAAAGAGGAGGAACCACTGCAGTGAGCATACGTTAAATTGTAAGCCACTTGAGAATGAGAGAGAGAGAGAGAGACAGACCAGACTAGACAGACTAAGACAGAGAGACAGAGACTGTCAATTTGGTAGTTCCAGAAACCTTTTGTTTAGCAGCGCATGTGGAAGATCTCATCTTTAGCCCAACACACCACACATGCCATACTGTGATCTCCACCTAAAATCCCAAAGCAGCACAGCGTCTTACTGTAATCGAACAACCAAGTATACATGTGGTCTTTACATAGCAAAAAGTGCAGTGTGACAAATGGATGTGCAGTATGGAGACAGGAAGAACATGTGGGAGTAGAGACTCAACGTGATCACCACAGAACTAAATAATTCATGCTTCACTTGAGAGAAAAAGAGAGAAATCTCATGTTCCTGCTGCTGACATAATGAGCCCATGCCTAGCGAGGGGCTTTAACTTCGATATAGACACAGGCCATTCAGCATAGCCACTAAGTGTGTGTGTCAAATGGGAGGGGGATCTTCAAATGTGTACATCTATGTGTGTGTATGAATATCATACATTTCTTTTTGTATCCTTGGAAAGTTCTGTATGTTGATCCTGTTTCCCCATGTTTATTTTGGATGCAGAAAAACAAGCTTTTTCTTTCTGAATATGACACACTTGTCATTTCTGCTATCTAGCATTCATCATTATAATTAAATGGACAATTTATCTTTACTTATTAAAACAGTCAGGGGTAAAACACTTCTTGTCACCTTATTCAGGGCTAACTGAAAAGGGTGATATATGCAAATACTTTCATTTGCATGACATGACAATCATATATTGAAAATGTAATGAATGTATGGACATATATGGACTGTGTGGACTAGGGAGTGAATGTTACATCTTGACACTTTAACAGTTAATTCACTGTTAAAACACTTTTATGTCACAAAAGCAAGGGAATTTGGGGTTTCCATCATATGTGTCCTTTAAAAAGCACTAAAAAACGTATTTGGAAGCATGCAAAAAAAAAAACAACACTTTTTGTTTAAGAAAAAACTGTCCTCTGAACAGTTATTTTGGGGAAAGTTTTTCTTCTGTGTATCTCAAAGCCTCAAAGTCTGTGAATGTTTGGATTCACAGATCTGTAAAAGATGAATACTGTGGGACTGGTTGGGGAAGAAAGACTTCAAGACAAACAGACTGTGTCACCATTTTTTCAGTGGTTCATTTGAAAGTTTTTTGACTCAGTGTAAATGTCCACCAACAGACGCCACATTACAGACAGAGAGAGAGAGAGAGAGAGCTGAGCTGTCCGTTAAGGAACCCAGCGCGTGGACCGGATCTGAGGCACTCAGTGCAGAGATGGACGCTGGGACAGCCGCCAGAACCGGGCCTGGAGACGCTGGGATGGCCGCCGGAACCGGGCCTGGAGGCGCAGTAACCCGGCTGGCTGGAACCGGGGATGGAACCGGGGCTGGATCCTGGCTGGCTGGAACCCGGCTGGCTGGAACCCAGCTGGCTGGAACCGGGGATGGAACCCGGCTGGCTGACACCGGGGCTTGAACAGACCTATCTGAGGCTGAGTGGAGCCGAACTGATCTGCATGGAACTGAGTGGTATTAAATTGATCCATTTGGAGTTGAATGGAGTTGAACTGACCTGTATAAGGCTGTGGGACGCTAAACTGACCTGTGTGGAGTTGAGTGACGCTGAACTGATCTGTGTGATTCTGAGTGGAGTCAGTAGTAGAATTGGCTGGAGCCGCGGCTGAGGGGCTGACTATTTGAGTTGAAGCCGCGGCAGATAGAGTTGGAACTGCTGTTGGACGTGCAGTGGTTGGAGGACACTCTGAGGCATTGGTCCGTTTTCTTCGGTGAGATTTTTGTCTCCATGTCTTCTTCGCGGAGGCGGAGATGGGCAGACTTGTGAGGAACCCTCGCAAATCAAAGGTTTCTGACCACGAGTCAGATTGCTCCCTCCAGACGTAATCCAGATCGTCCTCATCAGTGCTTCCGTAATCCAGATAGGCTGGTGGTTCCTGTCGACCTCCACCGCTCAGTACCTGGTGCCGTAGCCCTCGAGACTGGACCGTCACAGGATTCGGGAGAGCGTGCTGGTAGTCTGCGGTGCTTCGGTGGTGAGGACATTCTGTCATGGTTCGGCTCTGTCCCGTCAGGAATGAGTAGAATGAGGAGCACGCGTAGTCTTCCATCACAAACAGGGGTTTATTTGCAACACGTAACACAGCAACAAAACAGAGGTACGGTGACCAAACGAAAACAGGAGAATGATGAGAACAGACGATCAAGACCCAAGGTAAGGAGAAGTATGTCCTCACAACAAGCTGTTGAGAGGAACCACTATTTATACCGGAGCGAGGAGCACAAGGCACAGGTGACAGACAATCAATACAGTTCAGGTGACAGACAATCAATCAGTCCATGGTCCAAAGGCGATATCTGGTGGTTGCCGGTGGGAACTGTGACATCTAGCATTTCAAAGAGACCTGTACATCACTCACCTCACAATATGAGTTTCTGTGATTATCACATTGTTGAAGACTGTGATGGCAGTGGATCAATTTAGATTAAATATTGTTAGAGTGGCATAATTAGTATGATGAGATTGTAACATCTGATAAAACTGATAGGAACAGTGACTGTCACTCTGCTATAAAGCCAGTTAAAAAATATAGCCACGAGTGGCGATGAGCGGGGTCAAAGCTATTTGTACCTAGTCCTTCAAACCGCAATGCTGACAGGTTAGAACACTTGAAGTATATAGAAGATTTCCAAATATCCTGTTGTAGCATCTCCCAGTGGCCAACGTTCATGACACTTGGTACATGTTCTTGTAGTATCAAAATTATATAATTATTTTGATTTTTCTCCAAATTACATTTATTCAAGATTCAAGATTCAAAGCGTTTATTGTCATTTTACAGACAAATAGCATTTCTCTGTGCAATGAAATTCTTTCTTTGCTGTCCACACACAAATGCTGAGTTAGGTTAAGAGTTATAAAATAAATAAAAATAAAAATTATAAAGAAATATATAAAAATAGAACAAGATAAAAAAAAATACAAATAAGTAAGTAAGTGAAGATAAGTGTGATGTGCAGATGTAGATAAATATAAACTGTGCATTTGCAATGAAAGAAAGGTGCAGAGGAGCAGAAAAAATTAAAGTATGAGGTAGATGGATGTGCAAAAGAGCTTAGTGTGCAAAAATGAGCTTAAAGTGACCTGATGTGCAAAATTACAGTTGAGGTAGGTCAGCTGTTCAGGGGTCTGATGGCAGTGGGGAAGAAGGAGTTGTTGAGTCGGGATGTTCTATATCTCACACTTCTGAACCTTCAACCCCAAGGGCAGGAGCGTGAACAGTCTGTGTTGGGGGTGTGGGACTTGACGGTGGTAGATAAGCTGCAAAGAGAGCAGCGAAGTCCTGATGATCTTCTCCACAGTTATTATCATTCTCTGAAGGCGTTTGCGGTCCATAGCAGTAGAGCTGCTGTACCATGCAGTGATGCAGCTGGTCAATATGCTCTCCACAATGCAGCTGTAGAAGCTGCTGAGGATCTTGGCTGACATACCAAACTTCCTCAGTCTCCTCAAGCGGTATAGCCGCTGTTGAGCCTTCTTGACCAGCTGTGTGGTGTTCAGTGTCCAGGTGAGGTCCTCACTGAAGTGGATGCCCAGGTATCTAAAGCTGCTCACCCTCTCCACTTCAAGCTCCCGGATAAACAGCGGCTGGTGAGGCCATCTCATCTTCCTCATGTCCACTATCATCTCCTTTGTCTTATCAGTGTTGAGGGTGAGGTTGTTGTCCTTACACCATGTGATGCGACCGATCACTGCAGTATCATCTGCGAACTTCAGGATGATGTTGTCTTTATTGTAGGCGACATGGGTGAACAGGGTATAGAGGATGGGGCTGAGGACACAACCCTTTGGGACGCCAGTGTTTGTGGTGATGCTGGCTGAAGTCCTGTTGCTGATCCTGACAGACTGAGGCCTGCCAGTCAAAAAGTCCAGGAGCCAGTCACA
>JBBPCY010000023.1:7447724-7460521 GCA_037974405.1 Brachyalestes nurse
TTTGTGAAGCAGCTTTGTGACAATGACCATTGTTAAAAGCGCTATATAAATAAAATTGAATTGAAATTGAATTGAATAAAAAATATTTAACTATGGACAGGAACACAGCTACAAAAGTTTCTGGAAATATGTGTGCAAATAAGGATTCAAAAAAATTTTGTTAAGATATTTTTATGGTGCAGCTACTGCACCATAAAAGTCTTCATGAGTGGGAGCATGTTAGACCACTACAATATACTGTTGCAGTTATATTCCATTAATTTCATGCTAGATTACAAATATGAGGTTTGGTTCCACTAGTAAATATGTTGTCCTGAAAAGGTGAGACTATAGGTGAATGGGGTAGTTCTCTAAAATAATACAGACCACAAAGAATCTTTGCCAGCTGATCTCTGTTGTTATCACGCACATCAGTGACGTGACGCGCACGGGGCACTGAAATTACTCGTGTCACTCGGTATATAAACCCAGAAGTGATAAGGAACCAGCGCTAAGACACTGAGTCATGCTCAGCTCATCTCGACCCAACTGCAGCTGGTACCATGAGTACTCTGGTTCTTTGTTTCTCTTTATATACAATGTGTGTGTGTGTGTGTGTGTGTGTTTGTGTGAGAATGCAGGTTCCGGGTGGGAATCTGTACAATATGCTGAGAGTGTTCTCAGATCAACTGCATGGTTTACCAACTCTATCATGTCTAATCCATGACTGGGTTCATCCGGCATGCTACACTGGGCTAACATTTCAGCCAGGTTTGTGACAGAATGTCTGAGCCCACTGTGAACCCAGTGGATTTAGCTGTCTTATTTGACACATGAATCAGCAGGCGGCTGAGATTGAGGGACTGAAACAGGAGGTCCCTGGGCTGCTGCAGGCTCTCCAAGAGGCATTTGTGTCTCACGGCCCTGGAGCAGTCCCATCAGGAGCTAGCTGCTGAAGCACCGGCTCCACAAGCAGCAGTCCGATCCAGCCACCCCACCAGCCACGAAACCAAGATTGCTCTCCCTGCAGCAGGGAGACCATTCAGTGAGCTGCTATGCAGCTGAGTTTCACACCCTGGCAGTGCAGACCACCTGGGGTTACTCAACTCTCCGAACAGCCTTCCATGAGGGGATGGCTAATCACATGAAGGACGAGCTAGCCGGGCAAGAGCTACCCTCCACACTCAAAGGCCTCATTCAACTCTGCCTAAAAACTGACCAAAGAATGAGCTCTCGCCCTAAGCCTGCCCCTTGTACCCTGCCGCCAGTGAGTCCCCGGCCCAAGACCACGTCGTCACCAGAACTAGTCGGCTCTCCCATCAGCCAGTGAACAACTCCTGCACCAGGGGACCCATGCAAATAGGACACGCCTTCCTGCCTATTGCGCCTCCTTTTTGGCATCTCATCTTTATTTTGCCGTCTGCCCACTCTGTCCGGGAAACGGTCAAGCCAGGTGAATGGGGGAGGAACTCGTCTAGCTGGATCAATACCTCTGTCATCATGCCATCTGTTTCCCGCTTAACCATCCAGGCTCACATCCAATTGGGCCACAAACAGGTTGTGATCTCCGTCTTTGTTGATTCAGGTGTGGCAGGGAACTTTATCGACCAAGCTTATGCTGCCCAGCTGTGTGTGATGCTCGATGCATTATCTCAGTCATTCACCATCACTGCCATTGATACATTTGTGCAGTTTCTTCTTAAAAAAGTTTAATCCCACTCAGCAGCAATGCAGGGTAGTGGACACTGGAAGAATGGCATCACTGGCTCCAGGGTGGCGGGGACCCATTTATGGTCTGGACGGACCCCGAGAACCTCATCACCATCCAACAGGCGAAACAGCTCAACCCCAGGCAAGCATGGTGGACACTGTTCTTCAAACAGTTCAGTTTCCATCTGTCATACCATCCGAGGTCGAAGACCACCAAGGCTGATGCCCTCTCTCGCCAGAACAAAGTAGAGAGCCCTGGACGGACTCTGTGCCTGTTCTGCCACCCTAAAACTGATCATTGATGGGAGTTAGAAGCCCCCTCCGGCAGGCACCCTGTCTGGATGTCTCTACGTGCCAACCAACCTGCACACTGAGGCCCTCCAGTGGAGTCACTCTGGATATCAACAGAGCCTCACGCTGCTCCAACAAGCCTTCTGGTGGCCCAGCATGGCCAAAGATGCCAAGTCGCACATCGCTTTGGACTTTGTCACTGGCCTGCCAGATTCAGAAGGAAAGAACACCATCCTCACTATAGTTAACCGGTTATCCAAGACTGTCCACCTGGTATCCCTAGCCGGACTCCCCTCAGCCAAGACCAAGACTGCAGACCTCGTCCTTGAACACATAGTCCGCCTGCATGGGCTCCGCAAGGACATTGTCTTGGACAGTGGGCCCCAGTTCACTGCCAAGTTCTGGAAGGCCTTCTGCCATCTGATCAACTCCACCTGCAATCTCTCCTCTGGTTAATGGTTAGACGGAGTGGGCCAACCAACAGCTGGAGCACTTCTTGAGATGCATTGTGGCTGATCGGCAGCACTCCTGGGCCCGCTACCTCATCTGGGCTGATCCCTCCCACAACCTGCACACATTGTCTGCTACTGGGCTCAGTCCATTCGAGGTATTCCATGGGTTCCAGCCTCCGATGTTCGACCATCAAGTACCGACTCCATCCAGCATGCCAGCAACTGGATAAACCCTGTCACCTACTGGCTCCAGCTGCCTGCCTGCCCCTGGGTTCATCCAGCTTTCCACATATCCTTAAACCTGTTTTCTTTTCTCTTTTGTCTCCCCAGGACCCGGCACTTCCTCCGCCCACGATCATTGACAGTGGTCCTGCCTACTCATGACACCATGGCCGTGGCACCCAGTACTTAGTCGAGTGGGAAGGCTACAGTCCGGAAGAATGGTTGTGGGTTCCTGGGCACTACCGTCGTCAGGTATCCTCTCAGCCTGGTCCATCTGGTGATGTTCCTGGAGGGGGGATACCGTCACACACACCAGTCACATGACTGGAAATGACATACACCACTCGTTATATAAACAAGGAAGTGGATAGGAGCCAGCGCTCAGACATTGAGTCATGCTCAGCTCTTCTCGACCCAACTCCAGTACCGTGAGTACTCCACTTCTTTGTTTCACTTTATATACACTGTGTGTGTGTGATAATGCAGGTTCCCTGCAACAGAGAGACAGTTTGCTAAGAAAAATGGGCCAAAATGTTACTAAATGTAATTTAATATTACTAATCTAATCACAACTGTAATTGCAAACAATGGCTTTGCAGTTTTATTCATTTGTGCTGTCTGAATCCTTTTTTCCTATTCATTTTTAAATATATTTTTGTCTATGTGTATAAATAAATGCTTTTTCAGTGTTTTAAAAAATCAAAATACATTATTTATACATGATTTTAATAGACATGCATTAAATAACAAAAACAACATAGTGTCTGTTTATTTCCCTTTATATGTTCTATATAATATGACCCTTGTACAGCTGTAAACATAGGACTTTTTTTTATCTTGCATTATTCTCAAAACTGCCTCTATAATAGACCATTTTACCTTGGTTTACAGTGGTAAGTTGCCTGTTGCAAATGTCAATGATGTTACCATTCTGGCCTAAGCAAAACCTAAACACTGACTCTACTGCTCTAATGGTGCTCTTTGGGATATGTAGAACTAAACAGAACAAAAATCCATAATTTCTGGATACCACCAGACCACCAGAATCAAATGTTGAGAGACCTACAATATGCTGCAGTTGAACAAAAATGACTGTTCTCACTTCTTTCTGCCTTTCTCCCACAGAACATTTGATACAACAGAATCCAGCTTGGAAAAAATGCTTCCTCCCAGTCTCTGTTAAATAAACGCTACCTCTCACGCTTACACGCTCAATGGCCTTCTCCACACACACACACACACACACACACACACACGCACACACACACGCACACACACACACGCACACACATACACACACTGAGATGCGCACTCACACACGTTCACACACAATCACACCCACTGACATCCGCACTCTATTTCTCTCTCTCTCTCTCTCTCTCTCTCTCCCTGTCCCTCTCTCTCTCTCTCACACACACACACACACACACACACACAAACACAAACACGCGCGTGTACACACTCACACAAACACACACACACACACACACACACACTCACGCACGCACACGCAGGAACAGATTAAGCACAAATCAATGGCTGCGGCTGAGGCGGGGGAGATTTCACCGTGGCTTCTTGTTAAGGCCTGGCTGAGGCGGCGTAGGCTCGGGGGAGTGTTATTACCGGGGTGATGGTTGATAAGACGCTCGTTCCTCCACGCCGTGTCCCGCGGGACAGATGCATCGTGCAGCCATGGTAACCGTAAGGCTAGGTGTTATGCTATAATTGGGCCGGCGCTTTTAACAGCACAGCCACACAGCCAGGTACGCCAGCGTCTTCAAATGAGAAATTATACCATGGCATGGAAAGCGAGGGAGTGAGAGAGAGAAGCAGAGAGAGAGAGACAGAGACAGAGACAGAGAGAGACCCTCAGAGAGACCTTTTCCAACACTGCAGCTGCCTGTTTTTCTACTTGCGTCCACTTAAACATATATATATAAACAGATCAAGGCTCAAATTCACCTGTGATGCCTTGGGGTTAAAGAATGCAGGGTTTTATACCAGACATCACAAAGTAGGTGCCATAATCATCAGCGCACCATATACTAATAACCAGCATTAATGATTTGACCTGTGGCACATGTATAAAAGGCAGTAAATTAGCCAAGTCAACAAAAACACAATATGATGGTCTGATGTGGTAGACACACACACACACATGCTCACACATAAACACTCACATACACACACGGGGGAATGGTTTCTGCTCCTGCTTTCCAACTTGTTTACATAGGCTTTGAAAGCTCCAGGAGGGGCTTTGCAAGACGGTATTGAGATAGGTTCAGGGTGCAGGAGGAAGGGGAGAGGAAAAAAGGAGAGAAAAAGAAGAGAGGAGAGAAGGAGCTTTGACGAACGTGGCCACTTGCTCTGCAGGCGCTGTTGATTACGATCAATTTCCCTCGTATCGACGCTCTCTGTGGCCCTGAGCAGCACTCCCTCCTGCACTTTACATGCTACGTGCTTTGTGTACCATGACTCTCTCTCTCTCTTTCTGCATCTCTCCTAACCCTGTGCTCAGACCCTGGGGGGATCGGCCGTCCGTGGCCCCTGGAGTGAGGAGCATCTATGACTCATCCCACACTACATCTGCTTGGCTCTTCACAACACTTGGTGCATATGTGAAGGCTGAGAAAACCAACTAGGCAAGGGTGGTGCTAGGAGGAATGGTTACAAACCAAAGAGTAATTAATCTGAGTCTTGGCTGATAACCTCTTGCTACACCCAGTGTAATACTGAACCCTAATCAACCTCCTCAGCTCCCAATTTGAAAATGTTACTAATAACTGTGTAGTTACACATTAACAGTACTGTAACTATTAGTGATGTACTGTGATATAAGTAAATTCACGTGTATGGTTCCATTTTTTGTTTTATGTAATTAAACAAGTGTATTTTCATGGCTGCAGTAGCATATTTTCTTTTATGTAATTGCATGTTTGCAATACAGTAGAGAATAATGACATTAGCATTAACTCCCACAAGCTTTTTCTGAGGAGGTGACCTATGTGATGATAGTGTTTATACTGTACCTACCCAGATAAATGTCAATTTTCCTTGGTAACCATGACGCATGGTAACCAAGACAAAATCCTCATTTGCTGGATAAGTACACTCAAAACACAGAATTGTTAAAAATAAGAACAGCTGGCTAGATATTGGCATTTTCTGTGCAGATGCAGTGTAAGTACTGTTATCATGTTAGACACACTTTCTTCTAGTAGACACAAGTCTTTTTGGAAAAACAGCAGCATGCAAATGAGTTTGCCCTAATTCTATTACACATAAGTAATTACACAAGATGAAACATGCTGGTACAACTGTCAAGACATAATAGACATTTGATACAAATGTTGCACTATTGTAATCCAGTTGTAATTGTGAAAATGTTAACAGCAGATACATTATTACTACATCGTAAAGTTAATGTGTAACTACATAGTTACAAGGGAAACTTAATTTAAAGTGAGACCACTCTGTTATTATAAGCCTAGAGTGTCTGTTACACACTAGGCTTATAATTCAGTTAAAGACCTTAAGGCTTATTTTCCAATGCCTATAAAAAGATAGTTGCTACTATAAACTCATACATGTATTATTCTACAGTCACGATATATTGAATTTACATGGTTCAAACATTCACCTATTTTTAACATAAAGAAAATATACTACACTATATATAAAATATATAACACAATTCTGTCTATAAATATACTTACTTTATTTAGTAATTCATTTAATTAATTTAGGAAATAGTTGATGTAATGTCTTATATTCATTCAAATTGGTGCACCACTTACATTTACATCTCAGGATCTTGTATTATTAGACATACTGATTTGAATCTAAAATCATCAACTCTGTTATGGGGATCTTGAATCTTGAAGCAAATTTTTGAGGTATGTAAACAGTGTGAGGCATTAAAGATCTACATCCCTCGACTGGTCACTGTAGTACTGTACTGAGGCCTGAATAGCTGTCATGGTAATCACAAAAGCCAATAAGGATAGACCATACAAAATTGAAATATATTTATTGACTTTGTACTGGTTGTTTTTGTCTTGTTTGTATCTGAACAATATATATATATTCCTTGTGCTGTTTGCCTGTCGGCTAATCTGTTGTAATGTTATTTAGAGTTCCACCTGTGGTTAAAGAAAAGACATAAGGCCAAAAACACATGGACTGCAGACTGACGTACTGGAGGAAGAGGGAGTGCAACAGAGCACCCCTCATCCCTCCATCTCTCTCCGCTCTTGGCAGCCTCCATCTGAATTAATTGCATCTCCGAGAGAGCAGGGGAAATTGGGGGCGGGGGGTGGTTTGCTGGGCCAGTGTTGCTGTAGGGGAATCATTTAAAATTCTACCTCCCGTGTGGTTCCTGGTTTCCAGCTTAATGACCCCCCTCCCTCCCCACCTCCTCCCTTTTCTGGCCCCCCTTTCCTCGTCCCTTCGTTCATTCTCTTCTATCTTTCCAACACCTTCAGAGAGAGCCCCCTCAATATCCCCACCCACACACATGCACATCAACCTCCAGCCTGCAGGAGTTCCACGTAATGCCCTACCCTCCAATTACCAGCTTCACATTCACATCCGATGCCCAAGGGATTGGTGCTTCTTCACCTGTTGTCGTCAGCAACGAGCGAAAGCGTGCCGCTAATATCTGTGACTGATCCTCCTGCACCTCACTTGGGCACATTATACACCCAAAATGTGAACGATGTGCAGAGTTTGAGAATGCACCACTGTGGCTGTAAATATTTGTCATTACACCAGGTTATCACTTCTGAATGAGTTTACACGAATATTGCAGATGAGTCTGAAAGGGCAGTAACTGACTTTAAGTCAAGTAGGGGTCAGCAAGGGCAATTTAATGCATAGGCTTATTTGGGCGTAAGACCAGAGGCCCAAAATTATTCACGGAATGTGATTGGCCAGTTTATCTTATTATTTCTAATATTTTACTATTTTTATTTACCCTATTCCCACCCACACGCATACAATGATGATTTCTTTTCCATTTCCATACCCATGACTACTGATTGGCTGAATTTATTGATATCAACTCTGATGCCGATTAGTAGGTTTGTCGGGTACATTTGACTTGAAATGAAAATCTCAAGTTAAAGACCATCTGATACATCAACACCAGCTGACCTACCAGTTTGCACCTTTAGCCAAGATGCAATGTAAATTTAAGACTGACTGCTATCTTCCTCAGCAATTTCAGGATGTCTCAACTACAAGGTGAATTACAATCTGATTAGGTGTCAACACAGATTACTATGTGATTAGGTGTTAGCACAGATAGTTAGCACTTCATACTGACTACTTTCTCTGGTTAGATTTTAAACCACATAGACCTCCCATAGCTTTTTGTGGTCCAGTTGTGGGCTTCCGTTAAGGTGAGATGGAGTTGTTCCATCTATGCTGGAAGTTGCTGGCTGGCAGCAGCAATGTGTGAACCTTCATTAAAAACAAAACTTTTGTGTTTTTGAATGGATGTGTTAGTTACTGGTTTTGCTGATTGTTAGCCCTGTGACTACCTCTTTCTCTGCTTACTTCATACAAGAACCTGTAGCCCCAGAGCCATTAAGCAGGTTAAAGCACCACCAGTGGTCACACCAGTGCTTCACCTCACTAATTGTGTTGCTGGGGTGGAGGAAAAAGTGTCTCTTAGTTTAGAGTAATAGTTTCAGTCTCATGATTGAGACGGGGCTAAGGCTTCCTGTCTGCTCTTTCTCTGTGTCTCCCGTCTGTCTATACAGGCCGAAGTCGGTCTGTGAGAAGTGGACCAACCTTGCTGGCCACCATTGCGAGTGAGCCTAAAAGTATCTAGGGTGACTCAGCTGCTGAGTGCCACCCCCCCTCAAGCCTTAGTCCTACTGGGCATGGACGGACTTCTGTGTTCTGGAACCTGTACCTGTGTTGTGAAGAACTTGTTTCATTTGGAGATCCAGAGCTCATTCTGTGTCTAAGTTCATTAAACTTGTTTGTTCTGAAGTCTATCCCGCAGTTGCTTCCTCCATACCCGCACAACATGACAGAACCTTTAGAAAATATAGTGTAATTTGATGGTATACTGTTGAATGTAGGGGTGTTGGGGAAAAGAAAGAGTGCAAGAGACAAAATAAAGACAGAGATATATTGGGGAAGCTATAGACAGAAAGGCAGTGCTCGTCTCTTTGGTTTCTAGCCCACCTTGACTGTCACCGGGGTCTGGGACCATCTGGCCTGCGTGCGTGCAAGTGTGTCTTTAGGTGTGTGTGTGTGTGTGTGTGTGTGTGTGTGTGTGTGAGTGTGTGTGTGTGTGTGTGTGTGTGTGTGTGTGTACGTGTACGTGTGTACGTGTATGCCCTAGCAGGTCTCTGGGCTCCTGTCACCTGCACCAGTGGAGAATGAGCAGGAAGGAAGGAGTCATGCCAGAGAGCGAGATAGAGAGAGAGAAAGAAAGAGAGAGAGAAACCAACAGAACTACTATATTGCTTTAATATTGTTTATTGTTCATTTCAAGGGTATTCCCAATTCCTGTTGGGATTTACAGTACAGGAAAGGTACATACTTAAAAAAGGTACCACAAAGGGTTCTTTGAATGATATTTAGGAGAGCCATTTTAATTCCCCAAAAAACATTTTTTGGAAATGATGTCTAAGTGTGTAGGATGTTTTAAATGTGTAATGAACCTTCACATAATATATACAATCTTAACCAAAAGAAAATTTAGCTTCTGTGCAGGTGTTTTAAACATTTTCACACTGACTCATCTCATTTATAAACATGGTTCTTTCCTTCTAAAAGGCTGGTTAGTTAACCAAAAATTGTTTTTCAATGGCATCATGCAAATAACATTTGCAGACACCTTTATTTTAAAGAGGATATTTGTCAGATTTTAGTTATGTGTTTCAGAAATTGTTTGTTTTAGTATATCTCATGTCATACTGTACCAGTTGACAGGATGTCTCAAAGTGACAAAAATGACCAAAGTGACACTACAAAATTGTAGATAGTAAAAGTTATTTAATTTTGCTAAGGTTAGCACTTAAGTTGTGGCTGGCTGTGAGAATGCAAAATCTTGACATGGTTGCCTGCAAGTTAGCTAACCCGTCTACTATTAAAGGCATAAAATAACCATAACTCCTAACTCCTGACAAACTGTACCAGGCTGCATCTGTTTTAGATGCAAAGCATCTCACTCATTGGAGATGTAACTCACTCACTCATTTATTCACTCATGTTTAGTGAGTAAATGAGAATTGTCAGAGGATTCTTTGCACAGTAGCACTTAAATAGCTTTTGAGTGCTTTGTATTAATGACACTGTGTGTACTTGTTTGTGCATTAGATGTCTTGCCTAGATACCAGAGATGGGGACTCAAGTCTGAGACTCGGATTTAAGTCGCACAAACAAAGACTTGTGATTTGACTTTAGACTTGCCCTCAATGACTTTAGACTTGACTCGGACTTTGGTGTTGTGACTTGAGGGTCATAACTTGTAAACAATGTTCATATAATGGAATTATTTATTTATATCTTACACTCTTTCCAACGACCCCTCATTTGCCATAATAACCCCCCTCACCCCGGTGTGGAACGATTTTCAGCTAATATAGGTTTCGAGGGGTCGTTGGAAAGGTGTCACAGAGCCCTATATAACTGTGAAGTTTCACATTTAGAGTGTGAGATATATTTTTCATATTTAACATTTAGATTTAAGGCAAATCCTCCATGTTGGTGAGGGGATATCACAGCACGCAGTCCAGCCCCCTGCTGAGTAACAGCCAAATGTAATTGCCGGGCGTGGCCAATTAGCATATCTTCTAAACATTTAGAGCTCAACATTTACAGCACAAAAATCCCACATTTAGAGTCGTCATTTCTAAACAATGCCACTCAAAGATTTGAGACTTGACTTGGACTTGGTAAAAATGACGTGTGAACATCTCTGCTAGATACTGATAGAATTAGTTTTCTTCATGCCTGATCTAGATCTAGAAAGCTACATTTTCTTTTTGAAGGTCCACCAATTTAAGGTCAACTCAATAAAAGAAGCTGTATTACTGGTCAGTGATTCAGATTCTGTCAAAGTTCACCAAACAAAAAACTCAAGGAAAATGTTTACATTTAATTGCTATAGAGATCTTTATGAATTTACATTCTTGCGTCAGTCGCACTTCTTTCTGTCAGAATGCTAGACTTTTAGTGCAGCAATTAATAGTGAGTGCACTACAACCTTCCAAAACATATAAGCAATATCCTAAAGCTTTGTTATGAAGGCTAAGAACACAAACTACAGAACACAGCAACACAACACATAAGCACAAGCCTGCTGCCATCTGCCTGACCGTGCACAATGTCAGTGAGCGTGAGAGAGAGTGTGTGTGTGCGTGCCTGTGTGTGTACATGCTGTGTATAGGGTTGTTTTTTATTCTACTATAGTTGAGCGCAGTGTGTGTTGGCTCCCCAGGTCTCTCCCCTGTTTGGTCAATAGCAGTGTGTGCAGGCTGACGATCGATGTGGGGTCAATACCTCTCAGACGCCTGCCTCTTTGTGCCTGCTCTGATTTAGCTAGCGTCCGGCCCAGGCCTTCGTTCTGTTTTTTTCCTCTGACGCCTTTTACGAGTGGCCCTCTTAAATACGTTGGCCAGCTGAAATTAGAGACGTAGCAGTAAATCTGTGACGTGCAGAGCTGAGCACACTCTCTTCTCTCTCGCTCTCCCTCTCTTTCTCTCTCACCAAACATCATAAAGCTTCCGTGGCACACAGTCATAAACCCCCTCACCTGCACTGCGCCTTTACACACACTCTCCAAGAGCATTTATGTGTACTGTGCAGAAAGAGCACTGTGTAACTTGTGAGTTCATACAACTACAGTAACTGTGTACCTCTTTTCTTATCTGAAATTTAAAGCATTGTTTTTTGCTCGGTATCTTTGATCTTCTCAAACCAAGGTAACCAAAGTCTACTGTGCTCCAGCTATTTCTCTGTAGATTTCCACTACATATTAAATTTCACAGCTCACTTGTTGTGAACTGCATGGATGAATGACTTAATTGTGGAGCTTGTGTAATTTTCAACCAAAGCTCAACTTTCACTTGAGCATATATGCACATGTCCACAGGTTTGTGCTGAACTCAAAATGCATCAGAGTATCAGTGAGTATTCTGGTCTCGCGCGTCAGCGCTCCAGATCCCTGGTTGAAGCGCTGTGTGATTGAGAGGCTCCCGCGAAGCGGAGGAACATTATGGTAATTGTCATTACTGGGGCTGGGGAGAGTGCGTGACTGACGCCATTAGAGAGAGTGCAATTACAGTAGGGTTTGGCGACCTTGCTGACTGGAGGAGGTCAGGGCTTCTCATTAGAGCGCCGTGGAAGACAGCCCAGCGTCTCCACCATGCCAATCAATACCCATGTCCCCCTGGCCTGGTCTAATCACAGCCCCACCGCCCAGAGCCACCCCACTCGCGCCACAGCCACGCCAGTGTTTGCTGTTTTCTGAACCACACACACAGTTGTACTTGTTCATGCATCTATGGAAGCAATATTTTCAAGATGTCTGAGGACTCTCATTTGTTAACTGGTATTCGACCCTGATATCTTGATACTTCCTTGAAGTTTGACCCATTTACCCACTGAGGCTTATTGCTGGACAGTTAAATGTCACATAATTGTTTCACGAACATACACCAGTTTAAAAAATAATGATATACCATAATCGCATCTTTATGGACTACACATGTGAAAAATGGATCATAATACTGTAAGGTAAGGTTGCAATGCTCACTATAGTGGTGACTTGGCAAACCTACTATGGGACTGTAATGACCAGGCATATTTTGTGTTTTTATATTCTTTAATTTTTTACAATTTTTTTTTACAATATATCTGTGTAGAGATTTTTTTTCATAAGGTTGCAATTTAGTTTTTGTTTTGTTGTTTTATTTGAGCACAGCCAATTGCTCCTTTAGAACCAGAATAAGGAACTATTGTGTTTTTTGCAGGACACTGCTTTCACTTTTAGTGCAATCCATTGTCAACCAGTGTAGCCTTAAATACTTGCCATGTTCAGGGATACTGTCACGCCCCCAGTCCGTAGGACCGTAGGGACTCTTGTTTTGACTGGGGGCGTGGCAGCCCGGACTGGCTCTT
>JBBPCY010000023.1:7463302-7487365 GCA_037974405.1 Brachyalestes nurse
ACTAGTCACCAAGGTGTTCCTTGAAGAGATGGGTCTTCAGGCGACGCTTAAAGACAGCAAGGGACTCCGCGGATCTGCATTTAGTTATCTATAGTATTTATAGCCACCTCTCTTACTGACCACTGCATTTCATGTATAGAGCATAGTGTATTTACTACAGAGTATTTTCAGGATAGTTTTATTTTGACTTCATATTATATTTTATATTATTCTTGTCTTTGTGACTGAGCAGTCATAGCATAAGCAATTACCCCTGGAATCAATAAAGAAATGTGCTATATAAATACATATTTGATTATCAGTGCTCTCTTGTCTATCTGTCCGACTCCTTTACAGGAACAGTTTCAAAAACATCAATATTAAATATACGTCCGTCTCTGGAATGACTGTCTGGTTAATGCCAATCATTCACCATGACTTATCGCAAAAGAGTTTGTGGGGTTTCCCAACAACCTCAATATGAATAGAAAGTGTAAAAAGAAGCCCACACTCAGAAGTGTTCAACTAACAAAGGCCTGTTGTGGATGCAAAACGAGAAGAGTGAGCAGTCCCTCATCACTTTCACTGCCCCGTCCTAGTTTAATGACTGCCCACTACTCCAACGTGCCATCCAGACCTCATTTATGCAATGCAGCTGAACCCCTCTCCTCCCAGCCTGAGTGTAGCTCACTTTCTGGATGACAAGTTGGTGCAGATGGGAGATCTATCTACACCAACTTGAGGTCCAGATTACATGTTAACATACACAGAATATATCTACTCCAGCACATAATCCAGACCTCATTTCTGCAATGCAGCTGAACCCCTCTCCTCCCAGCCTGAGTGTGGCTCACTTTCTGGATGGCACGTTGGTGTAAATGGGGGTAGTCTTTAAGGTAGGACAAGGGTCCTACTTAAATAACCGTCCCATCTACACGAACTGCAGCTGAACTCATCTCCGGATAGGTGTCCCATCTACGCCAACTTGCCATCCAGAAAGTGAGCTGCACTCAGGCTGGGAGGAGAGGGCTTCAGCTGCACTGCAGGAATGAGGTCCCTATTGCTGAAGCTGGGACATTTATTCAGACAGGACCCCTGTCCTACTTTAATGACTGTCCCATCTCCTTCAATTTACCATTTCTGCAATGCAGCTGAACCCCTCTCCTCCCAGCCTCAGTGTAGCTCACTTTCTGGCAGAGCACCCCTGCAGCCCTGCACTGCGCATGCAGAGAAAAAGAGGGCTCACTATTTAGCAAGCGCTGAAGACGGGTCAGTGCGCATGCGTTACCTGTTCACTTCATAAGAGCTCTTTATCTGGCAAGAGGCTAACAGTTACATCCCTGACGCACAGGGCCCTCTGCGAAAATAACTTGCTTGCTAATTGATTTGAATGGTCATAAATTTACAGACACTGCGCGCCCACTCACCCAGACCCACCAGCTCACGATACCCCAATAATAAACTAGGTTTCGGAGGTTTTTGCATGTTAAAACCCACTCAAAACACAGCCAGTGTGCTAGCAGCTCGCAGGTGGGCTAGTTAGCAGCATGCTAATCTGGTCAGCTGGCTGGAGAGACTCGGGAGTTTTAAACAGAGGAGGTGACAAGAGTTGGCAGCGATGGCTTAACAGCCTCTTAATATGTAAACCAGACATTCAGACCTCAGCATTTGATAAACAAGCCAAAAGAGACCCCTAACGCATCCGAGAGCTGGAGTGTTTTTCCTCATTATATAAGAATCTCAGCTGTAGTTTGTGCTGTTAGCTCCATGCTAGCACCTCCACACACTACTCTACTGCATGTGCCGCTCCGGGCGCGTGATCACGGATCACCCGCTATATTGTGGCGCGCCTAATGCCGCGTCTCACTTTTCAAACTCACCTTTATAAAGACTCCTCTCCCTCCGAATCGGATATTTTTCTGCCGTGCGACTTCACGTCCGGGTTAAGCGAGTGACGATCGAGGATCGGGCACGCGCACGCAGAGGATGGGGGGGGGGGGTGGGCTGTGGAGATGCAGAACAGTTTAATTCAGCTGAATTCAGTACAGATCAGATCGGTTGTGTTCAGTTCGGTTGAGTTCTGGTGAATTCAGTCCAGTTCAGATCGGTTCTTTTCTATTCAGTTCAGTTCAAGTGAATTCAGTCTAGTTCAGTCCAGATCAGATGTATTCAGTTCAGTTCAATTCAGGTGAATTAAATTCCGTCCAGTTCAGTTCAGTTCTGTTTATTCAGTTCAGATCAGTTGTGTTCCATTCAGTTCATGTGAATTCAATTCAGTCCAGTTCAGTTCAGTTCAGATCAGTTGGATTCCGTTCAGTTTGGTTCAAGTGAATTTCAGTCCAGTTAAGTTCAGATAAACTGTATTCGGTTCAGTTCAGTTTTATTCAGTTCAGTTCAGATTTACCTTTTGGAGGAAAAGTCAGAGAGGACCCGTGCTGAGTAGAGACTCTGAGTATGTTGGGAGGGGGATGCTGAGGTTGGAGCTGCAGGGAAGAGGAGGAGAGGAAGTAGGAGGTTTATGTGGGATGTGGTGAGGGAGGACATGCAGGCAGATGGTGTGAGAGAGGAAGATGCAGAGGACAGAAGGAAATGGAGATGGTTGATCCACTGTGGCGACCCCTAATAGGGAGCAGCCGAAAGTAGAAGAAGTTCAGTTTAATTCTGTTCAGATTAGTTTGTTTCCGTTCAGATCAGATCAGACCCCACCTTTACTGAACCCCCTAATGTGTACACGGGGGGCTAAATTGAAGAGGAAAAAGAGGAAAAAGAAACCAAATTGAAGAGGAAGAGGAAAAAGAAACCAGACAGTACCCATGGAGCGATACAAGGAGATTACAAGGAACACAAAGGGACATTATACACTTTTTGTATTTTATTTTATTCACCTTAGACCCATGCAAGACCTGTAATTTATGTGCTAAAAGCAGTTCAGTCTCCTTTTAACATCTCTCAGAATTATTCAGGTTGTTTTTGTTGCTATGCTTTAAGGCTGTGCCCATTCAAAAACATTAACATTAATATAAATGGATGGTGCTAAACTGCTGTAGGGTGAATATGCGATTATATTTTTAACCACAAAAAACATCTAACGTGATTTCATGCCATTTTTTCTACTTGGTGTACATATTTTGGCTACGGATTGGGCAGTGAGTGGTACAATTTATAACTAACAGTGTTTGCAAATAATATCTAACTCTAGTTTTCCATGATATGGGTCCTTTAAAATAAAAAACACGTACATCAACAAAACAGAAGCTGCAGTATTTTTGAAAAAGGCTCTCTAGCTTGTTAAAACACACATACAGTGACAGAAAACCCAGTGCCATTTCCAAATACAAAACTAGTGGCAGTTTTAGCTCTGTAAACTATATCATGGAAAACTGAATTGCTCTTTTAAAATAAAATAGTGTACCTTAGATTCATTCCATACGGCCCATATGTGCTAGGTACTAGGAACTAGGTGTTAAAAAGAGTTCCTTCTGAATAAACTGGTTTTGTGATGTCATAAAACAGCGCATTTACCTATATCTTCAGCTTACAGCAGTTTAGGCTTGGACTTCTTTGTGAAAGAGTTACATAGTGTAGTGAAATATAATAGAGGTCATTTACATACAAACTGTCTTAAATTCACAATTTCTAATGGTGAGAGAGAGGTTAGTAAATGGTCATAGAAAATATTATTACAATTCATGTGTATAAAATGCAAACATGGAAAAGGAAAGATATGAGCCCTTTAATTATACATGTGAGAAATCGACCAGCCCGGTTCATCAGAATGTTCTGGCCTTCATGTTTTTGACATTACATGGTGTATGTTTACACTCACCTTGGCTGTTATATAAGAGGCTGTATTGCCTACATAGTTTAAGAGATTAGAAATAACTGAACCTGCCATGATCTTGCTTTTGCTCTTACAAAGTCTCTGAAATCTAACAGAAACCTGCTCTTATTCCACAGTGGGCCTACATAATGCAAATAAACTACTACACTACTGGTAATAACCTACTGGTTGTCATTGTTATAAAAGTGTTAAAGTGTTATAAATATGGTCTTAAATCACCCTGACACCCAAAAGTGTAAAACTGTTATTACCCTGAGCCAGTCTGTTCACTCTGAATTTAAGTGGGAATTTGCAGCTCATCTGAAAACCAAAACTGAAAACAGGAGCCCGTTCGTGCTTCATTTTCTCATTTTTGGGGTTTGGAACGATGTTCAGAATTGTTTGTTCACTTACCAGGGAAAATAAACAGGCTTTCATTTTGATAATGTTTATCAAATGATTATGTGAAGACGTTCATTTCAATTTTTTTGTGATTTTGTTGGATTTCATCAACATATGAAATATACTGTAGATTTCGATCTCACTTTAAAAGGGACATCAGTGAGTGAGTGACCATGCGTCAGTGTGTGTGTGTGTGTGTGTGCCCGTGTGTGGGTTCTGTGTTCCTCTTCCAGCCCTGCGTCTGCAGAGAGATGTGAATCCAAGCCAAAGGAAGTTCATGAAAAAAACACTCAGTGGGGAGAAAAAAAAAATACTTGAAAGGAAGAAAAAGGGGAATAAGATCAAAAACAACAGGGGGAGCGTGTGAAGATATGCACGGCTTCACAAACTGCGAATAGGGCTACGTGTTAAAAGTGACCCCATAACTCGGTTAAAGGGATACTCCCATGTTTCTAAGCAGCCTAAACTCTACCTGCCACTGTCGACCACCACTGACTATATCTGCACATGTTTTTGATACACAAAAATAACAGAATAGCTCATTGACTTCTGCTGTAAGTGAGTTCAAATAAAATGGGCTCCTGTTCATTCACTACAGAGAAACATGTTGAAACTGCCCGTGGTGACTGAGCATACAATACACAGGTAGCAAAAAAAATTTAAAAATACAAAGCTTGGCATAGCGTGCCCTTTTTTCTGATGGGTGACTTGAATGGCGCAAGTGTGTTCTACACAATGCACACCCTGCATATAATGACTCCGAAGCTGTACTCAATGCAACTGAACATCTTTGAAGCCTCAGAGGCAGCTATTCTTCTCAGGCATCATTTTCATGTTTCACAGAACCATATTGTTTCCTCTAGCAAAAGGGATGCGACTTTGAACACCATTGTTCTCCGAAATCCAAGCGCCAACACAGCAAAGCATGGTTAGATCACATAAGATGAGAACGCTGCTTCCAGCTGCTCCTGTGACAGGTTCCTGACTTTCTGGTTAAAGGGTAGACTGGACATTTAGAATATGTCAGGCCACAGGTTTGAGTGTCCATATACTTTCCCATTAAAAAGACCATTTTTTCATAAATATTGTGAGTGTTCGTGGAGTCTGATCTGATGTACTCGCTTGACAGCCTGGGTTCTGTTCTGTTATACTATTATTTGGGCCTTTTTCTCACTGTCCGCTAAAGGCATCCATGTTGCCTAGTGTCATTTTGCAGCTAATGAGGTGTTAATGACTAAGGCAGCTTTGAAGTGCAAATCAGGACATTTGTGCTGTTAGCTCCTTATTCACAGCTCCTTATTCGCATTTTCCGTTCCACCTTAAATACTTAAGGTGGAACAAAACCGATTGTTGCTTGGACACGGCCATCGAAAATGAAATGGAGTCACGCAGTCCTTCGGTTTTCTTTGTCTGGGAGAAAGTGGAGGGATTTGTGAGTTTTGCATAATATGTCCCCTTTAAATTTAAATGTTATCTAAATGTTGAATCTAAATCTAAATCTTAAATCTTAAATCTAAATGTTAAATATATATGTAAATGTTGAATCTAAATCTAAATGTTAAATCTTCAGTCTAAATGTTAAATCGTAAATCTAAATGTTAAATATATATCTAGATATTAAATCTTAAATCTAAATGTTAAATCTTAAATCTAAATCTTAAATATATATCTAAATGTTAAATCTTAAATCTAAATGTTAAATCTTAAATCTAGATGTTAAATCTTAAATCTAAATGTTAAATCTTTATCTAAATGTTAAATCTTTATCTAAATGTTAAATCTTGAATATAAATGTTGCACTCTAAATGAGGGATTTAAATCTAGCACTTTTAGAAATGGTGACTATAAATGTCGGATTTTTGACCTCTAAATGTTCATATCTAACATTTAAATTTAAGATAATTTAAGGCAAATCCTCCATCTTGGTGAGGGGCAGTAGCGGAATGTAACAAAGTATTTGTACTTCGTTACTGTAATTAAGTACATTTTTACGTATCTATACTTTACTTAGGTAAAAATAATAAACTTTTTATTTTACTCCATTACATTTTGCGGTAATTATCTGATTTACTGACGGCCCTTCTTGCTGTTTCTCTTCGGGGAATGGGGGGGGCGGGGTTGTTGGGTGCTGATGGGATTCTGCGCAGGCCCAAATTTACCATCAGCCCACCAGGCAAATACCCAGTATGCCCAATGTCCAGTCCAGCACTGAGCTCCAATGATGGCAGAGCGTGCGTCAATTAGTAGCACAAGCTGGTAGACTGGCTTGATTTCAAGAAGACCTTGGTCGTATTTAAGAAAGCTAATTGAGTTCAAAGGTGCAAAGAATGAGTACTTGGGTTTTCAGTGTATCCCATGCCTGCCTCAACCCAAAGAACTGTTGGCGTTTAAAAACTCCCCATTAAATTTGAAGAAACATATAAAGGTAAGCTATGCTATGGTATGCTATTCTTTTGGGTATGTAATGACAGGTCATGATACTGTTATCGAGCGAAATGTATGTTGACATACAGAAATAGTATCAAAATCACACCAGTGTTGGTAGAGGGGTGTAAGTCACTATTCTTTTACAAAATAGCACAACCCAGATGTTGAGACAAACCACTGTGTGAGTACTTTTACTTAAAAATACTTTAAAGTAAATTTAAAAGTAAGTACTTGGTACTTTTACTTAAGTAAGATTGTTGATGTAGCACTTCTACTTTTACTTGAGTACATATTTTGCAGGATATTTGTACTTTTACTTAAGTACTAAGCTTCAGTACTTCCTCCACCACTGGTGGACACTCATACACAAACACATTATTTCTTTAACTAGCACCCATAGAGCCTGGTCTCACGACTTTTCGTGAAGCCATCACACTATAATCTATTCAAACATACTGTGATCACGCATTAGGCCTTTCTTTGCGCTAGGAGAAGGTTTCACTATCCTATATATTTTAATGCGCAGTGCGTAACACCACCAGTATCGGCGCTAACTGGTCACTGAGGGACAGTAGGAGAGAAATTTGCACATGTCGGCTTAAAAAGGGGTTAGGTTTCACTACCCTAACCCTAACCCAAATCCTAACCCTAACCCTCTTTAAAGCCGACATGCACAAATGTCTGTCCTGCTGTCCCTCGGTGACTGGTTAGTGCCGATAGTGGCGGTGTTACGCGCTACACATTAAAATACATAGGGTAGGGCAGCATTCTCCTAGCACGGAAAAAGGCCTAAAGTGTGATCGCAGCACGTTTCAAGAGAGATTTTATGTCGTGATGGCTTCATGAAAAATTGTGAGACCAGGTTGCACCCATCACACCTTAAGCAGGTCCAGACTTTCTTTCCTCACTCTCATCCTCAGATCATGAATTTGAAACTCAGCAAAATTTAAAAATGTTTGTGACTTTGTCTTGAACACCAAAGACTTGGACTTGAGTCTTACACTGAACAGACTTATGCTCAAATGTCAATGTAAGGGGCTTTGGGTGGTAGATTGGAGTCGGCATGGGCAGGTCCATACACAAGATGTGATGCATTGTATGTTCTAAAACCCTGTTCTCTGGGTGTCCTTCCTTGGACCACTTTTAGTAGGTACTTACTTAGGTCTTGTGGGGTGTTTACTACCAACACCCCACAAGACCTGTTGTTTTAGAGATCCTCTGATGAAGTCAGCACAATTTGGCTTTTGTCAAAGTTGTTCAGATCTGTACACTTTCATTTTTCCTGCCTACAACACATAAACTTAAAAAATTAACTGTTCACTTGCCAAATAATATCTATTTGTCACTTTCACTTTCACTTTTATCTATTGACAGTTGTATTGACTGGTCAGTGATTTGAATGTTGTGGCTGCAGACTCTTTGTGGTAAGCTAATGTTTGTGTAAAACGATTTGTTTTCTGGCACAGGCATGCCAGAAAGGCATCAAAAGGATATTAGATATAGACCTCCAACAGAAGCTTTATCAGTAGCTGGTATGGCTATACTTTTTGGAGGACAAGTGAGACAAGTATCAAATGTTAGTATCATTAAGTATCAACAAACCTTCTTTCAGCATTTAAATTCATATTTTAATTGAGTAATTATTAACTTACCAGCAGTACTAACTTACTTTCCTCAGTGGAGTTAAATTAAACAATCTCAAGTTAAAATGGCTTTAGCATTAAAAACAACCACAAAAATAACCATAATCTCTGTTCCATACCTTTCAATTGAATTCAGAGACAGTCTCTGAGATTGATATTGGAGTTTGGTATATACTATTTACATGGTTAACAGACTTACAACTGCCAAAATCAGATCATGATTGTACTATTGGTATGCATGTAAATAAATTCATTGTGCTTGTTATGGATGTACATGAACCATGGATTTAGCCATTTTGGAAGTGTACGATATACTTCTAACACCCATCCATCCATCCATCCATCCATTCCTCCATTCATCCATGCATTTGTCCATCCATTATTGTTTATGGAAGTTACTGGAGCATGTCCCATTGGTCACAAAGCGAATTACCCTGAACAGGTAACTAGTCCTTCACAGGCCAGACACACATACACTCACACCTAGGGGCGATATCGCATCTCTAATAGAACTGATGTAAATCTCTTTGGACTGTGTGAGGAAACTGCAGTTTACCCAGTACCCAGCAGATATCCACGCAGGTACGGGCAGAATATGCAAACTCCACACAGGCTATATTACAGTAACATCTTTTTTGGTGTTCATTGTTGAGTTGGCAGTAAATTTGCTCAATAATGCATACTAACAAGTTTAGGACATGGGACTTGACCTGAAACAGACCTGTATTGACTTAGAACAAGCCTTGAGACTTATTTGTTACATGTAACTCAGTGATTTTTTTCCCCCACATTTGGTCTTAACTATGAACTAACATATTAGTTACATATTTACATTTAACAGTAGCTATTGTGAAGTATTCATCAAAACTAATAAATGAATAATAATGACAGAGCTCAAGCTCATTGTCTTATGATTAAGTTCACCTCTGTAGTTTAAATGTTTAAGAGTTTAAAAGGTGAGAGAAAACAACATAAACCCAAATAAACTGCTGTTGGTTATTATGTCCCTTGGAGTAGTCCCGCTGTTAACAGTTTAACTTTTCAGGGCAGCGTGGCTTGTCTCGCAAACCTTACCTAGTGAGTATCAGGACAGAGCACGAATGGATGAGAGTGGTGAGGCAGTGTGTGTGTCTATTGTCTATGGCAAAAAATCTCCATGCAGTGCTCTGTGTGTATTTGTGTGTGTGTGTGTGCGTGTGTGCGTGCACCACACGGTTGGGGTGACGGCCGCTTGTTTACCGGCCTCATTATGTCAGCCCGCTTCCTCAGAGGCTGTGGCAGGTCACGCCATGGCCTTCTGTCCACCTACACACACACACACGCACGCACTCTCACACACACTCACTCACACACACACAATCAGGTGTCGCCACACTGGGGTGAAGGACAATGCAAACAATTATTTGGAATTGGACACCCCACACAGGATGCTGATGTGTGGCCAGTATATGCCCAGTTACATTACACACCCAGTCTTTATTTAAGCATGTATGTTCTATTTTGATTCATGCACATACATATATTTAGACATATATATGTCCGGCCTGTATGTCCTGATGATGTTAGTCCATAAAGAACAGCCTCTTACTAGCTTTGCATTTACACTAAAAGCACTTTTCCCCTCCCTTTCCAATTATGGTGGAGAATATGTACAGTCTTCTGACAGGGTGGCTGCAGCACAGCAGGTAATTGGGCCAAAGTTTTGCAGTGAACTTTTAAAAACAAAACCATAACCAACTCATTATTTCCCGCTTTTACTCACTTTATGAAAGCATGTTGTTGCTTATGAAATCTTGAATTATGTTTAACAGCGAATAATAAGACTTCACACTGGTTAAGATGCCTAATAATTAGTTAACATAATTAGTAGTGGAACCTATAAGAATATAGTTATGAGAAAGTGTTAGTTGAGCATATATATATATGTATGTGTGTTTGTTTGTGTGTGTGTGTGTGTGTGTGTGTGTGTGTGTCAGGGCTGGACTGGGACAAAAAAAACGAGCATTTTGAGCCTAGACCAGGCCACCAGGTTGTTGTTCCTGAGGGGCGCGGGGTGCTGCTGACGGGATTGCGCCCCGGGGCCCCTCTCGCTGTCGTTTCGGGCGGGGGGTTTTGGGTGCTGACGGGATCCTGCGCCGGCCAAAAATTACCATCGGCCCACCGGGCAAATGCCCGGTATGCCCGATGGCCTGTCCAGCACTCGTTTGTGTGTGTGTGTGCTCGTATGTGTGTGTGTGTGTGTGTGTGTGGGTGTGGCCCTCTGCACTGCTGTAGTGGCAATCACAATCCTTTATACTGAAATATGTATCACCGGTTGCCTGTGCTGTCCAGCCCGAAGCATTAGCTGGTTGGCCTGCTGATGACAGCATACATAGGGGGGCAAAAGACCAGACAGAAACACAGACAGACAGATAGACAGACAGATTACCTAAATAAGTAAGTGAGTTGATGCTAGAGTCATGTGGGGTGGTAGTATTAACAGGCAAACATACAGGAATGTTTGTATGTATTTGTTTGCACTTGAGGCAGTCTCTTAAACTGGACTTAAGACAATTAACGTTGAGTCACATTTAATCTGTGAGAGTATAGCTGTGGTGAAATTGGACTGTTGCCTTGCTACTTTCTTTGCTGGTGTGGGGCAAGTATGGGTGGTCCTGATGTTGTTTTGATGGGTTGAACAGTCATACATGACAGGCTAATGCTTGCAACTGTGAGTGTAAGATAACTTCATGTTGACTGAGGAGGCCTTTCTCCATTTATTTTATCCAAGAATTAAGGGTTTTGCCCTCTTTTCTACTGGTTCACAGGAAAAAAAGTTAATCTAAATGAATTTGACATTGAATTATCCACTTCTGAACACAAATAGCTGTCCTTCTTTCATAGTACTATTAGTTTGGCCACAACTATATCAGCAGATTTAAATGTCAGATACAAATATAATTGGTTGATAATTCTGCTTACTGTCGAATTATTAATGTACTTATGTTCAACATATTGTGGCTGTCATAAAGAAACCATTTTAGCAGATTTTTTACTTTTATACTTGATATTTACAATGCCAACTATAATAAATATTACATCAACATTTCATGACAAACAGACCATGCTGGAAAGCACATTTTTAAATTAGTAAAATATATAAAGTGCCTAAACACCAAAGCACATCCATTATCCCCAAACAAACACCAGCATTCTGATGTTGACTTTACACTCTTTTAGAATAAGAGCTGACAGGAAAACAAACCAATAAGTCACAAATGGAGAAGACCATTCTAACACTACGCGTATAGGAGAACATTCTAGAACACTGTATGAACAGAGGAGAACATTTCTGAAAATTGAACACAAAAGAGAACATTTTTCAACCAAAACTACCCTGTATCTGCAATACTGACCTTTCCAAAGTCCTGTTGTTCATATGGTAGCAAGAAGTGAAGTTATTAAGTCTTGTACAAGGTTTTTTAGTCTTTTTTTGTGCCAGCTGTCGTGAACTACATGACACTACAAACCAATACATGAACAAAATTTCACTTCATAAAAATGTGGCTAGTCTCAGGACAAATGAGAAAAAAACACATCAATAGGATTTAAAAGGAGGATAAATTTTAAGTGTAATACACTTTAACCTCTGGGCCCGACCCAACAGTTTAGGTAAACTCTTTGAAATCAGCAGAACACAACACAAACACAACACAATAATTTCTGAGTGGGGCAACTGAATCATATATGGGTGGAGGTAGGGGATGAGTAGCTGTATATCCATGCTGTAGATCAGTACAGCGGCAATACTTTCTGTTCTTTACAGATGAGCAACAAATTTAGGAAACAACAGGAGAGTCACATTTACAGTAAATCTTAGAAGGTTGACCAGTTAAGGGATTGTGTCTGCTAATTTATCTTCCTAAAGATTAGTGTAAATGCCTGAAATGCAGCCAATACAGTGTATCGCATGCAGCCTATCAATGTGGCAGCAGCTGAGACAATGTACAGGTTCATTTTAAATATTTCCTGCTGCTTGAAACAATAGAACTTTTTAATGAAAGTGTACAGGCCACCAATGAAATTTAAAGTGGTTGCGCGACAAGCGCAGTTTCCAACACAGCTCACTAAGTACCACTCAGCATCATATTATTGCTAAATTAAATCCAGCACCAGAGCACAAAGTGCATAGTAGGTGACATTGTTGTGTATTATTTGCCTTTTCCCATATCAGTTAATATTACTAGCCTGGTTTGCTGCTTTTTCCACCTCGTCCCTTTAAAAAAAAAAAGCTTGAAAACAGCTATTTTTTTGTGTTTGTGTACTTTATCTTTGTGATTTCAGTTAGATAATTAACACCTAAGAATTCCAGGTAAATACGGCTTTATTAGATGACAATTTTATCACACATGGGGCTTATTTATTTTTTCTTCTTTTACCTTCATTTTTACCTTGATTAAAACATAGCAGAACAGTTCCAATGCAACAATAAATAAATTTTCCTTCTCCTTGTCTTGGTTACAAGACAAATATGTCTTGAAATATGTCCTTTTTATTAAAATGCCACTCTCAAATAAGTTGATGAGCAATGCAGAAGCCTATTGCAGATTGTATCTCAATTAGAGATGCAAACTCTACAGACTAGCTGATATACAAAAAAATCTGTACTCTTGTCATCTTTTCCTGTCCTGTTTTTTATTTGTTTTTTTTTCTTTTGAGCTCCACTCTCGTGAATGTAGCTTTGTAGCTGGCACTAACTATTTCAAATCAGCAGTAAAGCAGATAATTTAAAATAATCAAGTCAATCAACAATAATAGAAAACTGAAAAATGTTGTACATGTGTGTGTGTGTGGGGGTGGGGGGGTGAGGACAATACAGAGAAAACAGACAGTCATAGGCTCTGAATTACCTTGTGCATATTACCCATGGTTATACTGTATGGACCCACTAGCAGGCCATTTTGCTTTTTCAGTTTCACACTCTTGTAACTACATTGTAATTTACATGATATTTTGTTGTTTTGGGATAATTAAAGTAGGTAAATGATAATAATCCTTAAAATGAATAAGAGAATTATAAACCTAGAAATGAGGTGCTTTAAGTAGGTGTTTAGGTAAAGGTTTTAAGAGGTGTCAGTAGACCCTCTCAGCTCTGGGAAGGTCTGTAGTAAAAGAGTCAATTTTTCAAGAGGAGCAAGAGAGAAAGAGGAGAGCAGTGTCCAGCATTCCCTCCTGAATCAGCTCAAATGTTTTCACTGTCGCACACCTGGGAGTGAGTCTCAACACAGAGGGAGAGAGAGAGGAAAAGGGGAGGAGGGGGAGATGCAGCCCCCTTCAAGCCTGTGACACATTAATTATTAACAAACTCAGAGTAAACGCGCAAACTCTCTCTTGCCCTCTCCTTTACTCTCATCTCTCTCTCTCTTCTGCCGCACTCTCACTTTTCTTTCTCACTCACCCATTAGTGCCTCCATCCCTCCTTCTCCAGGAAACACTTCAGATGCACTCCACCACTCTCTCTCTCTCTCAGTCAAACTCTCTCTGATCCTACTTCTACCACACGTTTGCATGCATGCACACTGACATACACACTCCCTCTCTCTTTTTTTCATTGAGTTTTCCTTTTCTAATTTTTTACCCTCTCAGTGAGGTGCAGTGTGCTGCTCGTAAAGTGAAGTGAAGCATATCGGTAAGGGGTGGCGGTGGCTGAGGGGGAGAGTGGGGAGTGGGTGACAACAGTGTCAGGCACAAGGCCAGGAGAGACGAGAAAGAGAGAGAGACAGAGAGAGAGAAAGAGAGAGAGAGAGAGAGACGAGTCCGTCCCAGGAGGTATGGTGAGGGACAGAGGGAGACTTGAAGAGAGAAACAGAGAGAAAGAGGAGAAAGCTTGGTGACAGTCAAGAGCTTCAGGTGACTCTCTGGAGAAAAAATCATGACACAGACAGAGAGAGAGACCGAAAGAGAAAGAGAGAGAGTGAGAGAGTGTCCACTCTGACTGCAAATCAGCAAATGCTTTCAGCAAGGATATTTTACAATACCTCCCTGGACAAGAATAATTGCAATGGTCACTTGCGAGTAAAGCGCCAGTGATGGTATTATTACTCATTAGTAATAGCTACTGCTTGCTGGGCTCAATGATGTTTGCTTGTGGAAAAGAAAAAGTACCTTACACCTACACACTGGCACACATCCCCATACATACTCACATACACACTCATAAAAACAAACACAGAGTTCACGAATAGTCTTGAATAGTTTCTACCACTCTGTGACCTCTTTGGCCTTGCTCTACTTGGATCCAGTCATGAATGTGGTCTCCATGGACACAGTCTCTATGGGCATGGTCTCTATGGACAAAAATCTCCACGCACCGATCTGTGTGTATTTTTGTGTAGGTGTGTAGCCTATGATTGTGTGTGTGTGTGTATGTGTTTTGAGTCCACAGGCACCTCTCTGGATATTGTGAGCACTCTCTGCATGGCCTCTAGCTATGGCTAGCCATAGTCTCTCTGTGCCCTTGAGTGTACCATTTTCACTCAGGCAGAGAGCAGGCCGCCAAATCAGGACCCGATGGACGAAAAGGCCTTGCTGGTTTTGGAACAGGAAGTCTAGAGGCTGCAGTGATGAGGTCATCACTCTGCAGCTCAGCTCCCACTGAGGGAGACTGATCAGCAGCCACTGAGTTGAAGGACAGGACAGCAGCACGCCCTTCAGGATCAGTCACTGAGGCAGGGGTTTGTGTGTGTATATGTGTGTGTGTGTGTGTTTGTGTGTGTGTGTGTGTGTGTGTGTGTGTGTGATTTTTTACATTTTCAGGACAGAAATTATTGAAATGATTGACTTTGTATAAACCGCAAAGAAAAACAGGGCTATCCTATAATGGTAGCACCAAGTTCATTTTTGAATATTTACGTGAATTGACATCATACAAGTATGCTGGGATGGTTTCTGATGAGATGTCCAACTGAGAGTTGAGCAAAATCCTAAACATTCCTGCATTTCATATGTCATAACATTTCTTAATTTCTCCAAAAAAACAAAAATGAAATACAAAAACAGTCTCACACTTTTAGACCCCACTGTATGTGCTGTATATGTCATCACTCTCAGGACAAATATTCTTATCTCCAAATAAGTAACATCAGAGGAGAAAGACAATGAAGTCATTTTGGACTGTTAAACTTTAAAAAAGCCGCACATAATAACATTGTACTACTAAATTTTGCATGTGTAATTTTCCTGCTTGTGCAATTGCATGGTTCCTGTCATCACCTGATGGATTATTTTGATGTAAAACACAGCACAAGCCATTTGTTTTCCAGGTGTGTGAAACTATCCTCTGTCCAACACACACACACACACAATCACGCCCTGATAACACTGATTGGGAGGACAGCTGCGGACTGCGTACCATGGAGGACGGTGTTTCTGGCCTTGTCTGCCTCTGTTCACCATGGCAACACTTCCTACTGCGCAGGCCCTGCAGCAGAATCAACCGCCTGCACACAGCATGCAAACCAGGGCTTCACATACACATTCACATCCAAATAAACAAACACACACACATAAATTTAAATAACAACTGCAAAGTTGTTCAGCCTGACATCACTTCAGTTTGAAACTGTGTCTTCATCTGTGTTTCAGTCCAACCAATCCGCATATTCTGAGGAGCCTCAGGGATGGTATATATACAGGATGTGAAAATCAACAAAGATACCATAACAATGGCTGAAACTCTTGAGAGATAAGATTATAAGCTCTGCTGGGGTACTACCATAATTACTTTTTTTTGTTCTAGGCTAGCAATAATGATTATATTAATAAAAATGTTTTAACTGGAACTTTAACATATAAATAGTACTCTCACTTATCCCAAGGTGGGGGGCAAGTTAACTGGGTGAATAAACTAAACTGATTAACCTCCTAGGATTCATTCTGCTCAACTTTCTCAGCTAGATTCTGTTCCTTGTATAATAATGTGGGTCTGTTTAGTTGGTTAAAGAAGCTTAACAGTAGTTTTTAATATTTTAAGAAACTATAGTTTCTTCATACAGCACAAATCTAGAGGAATTCTACTTAATCGTAATCAAAAATGAACAAATCATGTTAGAATTCGTTTATTGTCTAAGCCACTTACCCTTAACCAGAGTCATGGGGTGCTGGAACTCATCAAGGGGCTCACAGGGTGAAAAGCAGAGAAACACCCTGGAGAGGTCACCAGTCCATCATCAATCCCGTCTCACGATTTTTTGCTATCATGACATAAAATCTATTCAAATGCACTGTGATCACGCTTTAGGCTGTTTTTGTGCTAGGAGAACGCTTCACTACCCTATGTATTTTAATGCGCAGTTGGTAACACCGGCAGTATTATGGTTAGGGTTAGACCACTCAAGACCACTCATAGATTTTACAACACAACTTCTCATGAACTGGAAGCAAAGACGGTCAAAAACTCTTTTAGGCTGATGTGCGCAAATTTCTCTCCTACTGTCCCTCAGTCACCAGTTAGCGCTGATAGTGGTGGTGCTACGCACTGCACATTTGCCATCTGCCTCCAGAGACATGTTAAAAGTAGGAAAACTTTCAGTTCTCACTCACAGAAGAAGTGAATCTTAACAAGCCATGTTATTGCCACACTGACCAAGCTCACATTGCCAATGTGATGTTCCAACAAATTTGTGTGTGAAATGGTTTCTTGTTTTAATCAATGTGGAAAAGAAACTGTGATACTAAATGATGAAATCTAATATTTCTGTACCTATAAATGGATGTGTCTACTGTGTCTACTAAGTGAAATTATGTGTATAAGAAATGCTCACATAGATTTAGTCAGAGAGAGCAAGAGAGCAGAGTGTGTAAGATGAGCAGTTCCTCACTTGTGCAATGGCTTCTACTCCTCCCTCCCTCTCACATGGCTCCTTCATCTCCATCTCTCTCTTTTTACCTCAAATTAATCAGATTTTTGCTCTTGCCATCAGTAAATCCACAGGCCTTAATCCAATCAAACATAATGCAAGATCATAATTAGTTAATAACTACTTCTGATTTTCTATATTGTTGGTTCCATGTCAAATACATTTAATCTCTACTACTTTGTACTTTGTACAAGCTGGCCTTTACACTGTGTGAAAATTTCATGATGAACAGTCCAGCAGAATATGCCATTAACACCCATTAAAGTTTGTGCAGAAGACAGTGGCATTAAAGATTGATGCTTGTAGAATTTCTTTAACATTCTGTAAACAGGTATAAAAACATCACACAGGCATTCGTAAGTCCAGATTCAGGTAGAACTTTCACACCCACACATAAACACACTGAGTTTCACCCCCTGCCCACTTCCTCTGCAGCCTGTGGTGTTTCCGTTAGAGTGAAGCAGTGCCAGCTCCATCCCAAAACCCCCCAAACCACCCAACCCCCTCCATCCACCCACCCCCCAACCGCCTCCCCGGTGGGGTCCTGCCTCCTGGCATCTGTCAGGGCAGCTGTCTTTCTATCCACACCGCGCCCGTCCTCCACGCAGCAGTGCACGCCACACACACACACACACACACACACACAAACACAGGCATCTGACACTGGAAATGTAAAGAGGACATAGCACAACATACATACACATATACAAGATCACCATCACATATCATACTAAACTATGTGTGTCATGTAGAACCATCTCCTTCAAGACATTTTAAATTGACTAGAAGGATCCAACGCAGCCACAGTGCACACAGTTAGCCAACTCCTATCTGCCTAATATCATTTCGACAGGACATTTTAGAACAAGCTGAAGCCCAGGGAGGGATGAAAAACAAAATTGTGTTTGTGTGTGTGTGTGTCCAGGTGTATACAAGCTGCATGAAGTTAAAAAAAGAGAAAATGGGTCTTGCAGTTGTTGTCAGATGGTTTCTCAGTTCACAGTCTGTGCACACTAGGGGTAAGCAATATGAAATCAGATTTACAATATTTTCATTACAATATTTTCATGATCCAGACAGCAGCTCCAACAACAATGATAGTGATGTGAATGATAGAACAATATGCTATGCTATTACTATTTACATACGTTGGTATTAATAACAAGCTCTTCAAGTTTAATTTTCCTTGGGGTGTAGGGTTATCCACAATTTGGCAATATGGACAGTAGGGTCCAATATCTGACATCATGTTAAAAATATGGGATTGTTTTCATTTAAACAAAATGAATCTTTTAGAAAAATAATTCTATACAAACAGATGACAATAACCAGTTTAAGGCCTTGGTACAAAAAGGTCAGATCTTTTTCAGCCTTTTACTCATCAGCGATATCAGAGGTTTTGTACCAACCTGTGAAGTTCATGCTGCTAACTGTCAGTGAATACTTTTATAAATTCATGTTGTACGTAGTGCTGTCATGTTGATAATATAATTTGCAATGTCCAACTTTAAATAAGAAAGGACAGCAAAATATAAAAAAATGGGACGTACACCTATTCTTTGTCCAAACACAAGCAAATGACATCAGAGACAGCAGTTTAGTCAAATGAAAGCAAGGGCCAGAGAGCAGAAAAACTAATGCCAGCATTCTAAACTACAATTCAAACACCTACATCCTCCTGAAGTGAGTCACTAACACAAACCGCATTGACTAGTGCACACTTGGTGGAGTTTCTTTAGTCTCTCTTAAAACACTCACGTACACACACACACACACACACACACACACACACACACACACACACTCTTTCCCTCTCACACATACACACTCGCATACACCTCCTGTTAATGGGGAGGGGGCAGCCAGCATGGATGCGGCCCTGATTAATTGGGCGCGACGCAGGGAAGTGGGTCTGGAAACTACCTGGCAATTTCCTGCAGCCCCCCCCCTTTCTCTCTCCCTGCATGACTCTGGAGTGGAGCGGGTGGGCAGGTGGGCTGTGTGTGTGTGTGTGTGGAGGAGTGGCTCGGCGTGCTCTGCGTTGATATTCTGCTGGCGTCCGGCTCACCAGGCGCCCTACATAGCAGGCACTCCCTCTGGCAATGCCTGGCTTGGCTCTGGGCTCAGCGTTTTCAACACGTTGTGGTTCTGACATCCTCTCTTCGCACACACATGCATGCATGCACAGAATCTTGCAAACACACACACAAACTCAAATAATGACACACATTACGAAGGCACACTTAAGTGGTCACACGCATACCCACCAGCACATGTACAAAAGTGAAACGCGCTCATATATATTCACATATGTTGCATGCAAAAGTGACAGCCAAACACACATACACACACACACACACACACACACACACACACACACATACACACCAGACACAAGCAGACCATCATTGACCAGACCCAGCTCAGGACACAAAGATATTTCATCGTTCTGTGAATGCTGCAGTGGCTGTGTGAACTGGAGCTGGCTCCCTCGTCCTGCTTTGGCCTGAGAGAAAGAGAGGGAAAAAAGAGAGAGAGAGAGAGCAAGAGCAAGAGAGAGAGAGAGAGAGAGCAGGAGAGAGAGAGAGAGAGAGAGAGAGAGGACAGAAGAAATAAAGAGCCAGGGAAGCCAGGGAGAACAAGAATGAGAGCAAAGAGAGTAAACAATAGGCAGACCCATAGATAGGAGGACAGAGAGAGAAAGAGACAGGGAGAGAGAGAGGTGTGATTTAGTTGTGCCGATCTGGGCGCAGTAATGTGTGTGTTATACCCTGTGGAGCAGGAGGGAGGACTGCTTTAATGAAAGCACAGGAAGAGGGCAGCAGCTGGTGGCGTGTGTTTGAGCTGAGAGGATAAGACCCCCGCACTGGGCTCGCCAGGGTCTCTCTCCAAGCTTGCACACACACACACACACACACACACACACACACGTTCACACACAGCCAGAGAGACTGAGCTCCTTTGTCCGCTCCGCTGCCGCCTATGCTGGAAGAAGGCCCGGGCCGTGGGGGCCTGCCTGGCTGGCTGTTCAGGAGCCAGCGGCGGCTCCAGCAGAGCCCAAAGCAAGCCCAGCTCAGCTTCGCTCAGTCCTCCACCACACAACTGCTGCCTTCTTTACTGGAAAAAATGACAACAACAGCAACAAAAACAATGCAACAACAACAACAAACAACAATAACAGAAACAGAAATGTGGCTAAAGAAGGTGGATACTGAAGACATTAGTCATGGAGGAGATGCTATAAATAAGTGTGCTGAGGGACATCAGCACAGCACCAACAATAGCACAGTTTTGAGGCAACGGGGCCTAAGCTAGAATCACGCAGTCTCTAATTTTTTTACTCTAAAAAACATCTACCTAACATGCAGCCTTTACTCTCATACATTCAAATATCTATTTGATGCATGATTCAGTTTTCCCAGTTGCCTTTTTAAAAAGATGCTTGTGACTTTGCTCATTATTATGAGTGCTAATTGCAGGTTTATTATTTAGTTATATAACAGCAGCAATAATAGTTAATAGTAGTTGACACTATAGTTACACTACTACTTACACTACTGTGAAACTCATATGAAACTTATTGGTATATCATTATGTAGCTAAACCGAGAAATTAAAGTATAGGCATGTATGCAGATCTCAGCAGTTTAACCGATTAAATTTTGGAAATGTTGGCCATTTGTGTTGCAGCTCTTTTCTCAACCCGGTCTCACAATTTTTTGTGAAGCCATCACAACATAAAATCTCTATTTAAACATGCTGCAATCACGCTTTAGGCCTTTTTTGCATGCTAGGAGCAAGCTTCTGTAACGTGCCTATGCAGTGGACATAGAGGCCACTGTTGTTTGAGTTGAGTTGAGTGTATTTGGACATTTAGTTTGACACTGGGTGTGGTCTCATCACTATGCTTTGTTGGTCAGGGATGAGGCATTATTAGCAACAGATGTTTTGTGTTTAGTTGCTCTTATGAATAGCAGACTTTGTGTTTCATTTTTGGTGGGTTCACCCACCAAAACATGGGTTCCTGGGTTGTGTTCTGTTAGAGTTTTGGCCCCCGTGCCTCTTTATTTTCATTTTAAATAAAGTAAGAAAAACATGGAAGTCTACTCTAGTGCCTCCTTTCACAGCCTAGATGTGACAGCTTCACTATCCTATGTATTTTAATGTGCAGAGCGTAACATCACCAGTATCTGCGCTAAAAGGTCACTGAGGGACAGTACGAGAGAAATTTGCGCACATTGGCTTAAAAGAGGGTTAGGGTTCACTACCTTCTCCAAGCACGAAAAAAAGGCCTAAATCGTGATTGCAGCATGTTTGAATAGATTTTATGTTCTGATGGCTTCACAAAAAGTCATGAGACAGGGCTCCTAGTGACAGTTCAGGCATTGCTATTCAGATATTTGATAGCTAAAGCCATAGGTGCTCTCATTCTTTCTAAGTGGAACCAAAATGGGATGGTGCACGTACGAACCATTACTAAAAAACTCTCATTGCTCTTTCATGACATATTTTTCAGAAAGGTTCCAAAAAGGTCTTGTGTCCGTGAAACCATAAGGACCATAAGGTCCAGATTTAGCTGGTTCTCTAATAGTTAGTGTTCTGATGTTATAAGCATCTCTAATGAAATAGCCAGCTTAAACCAGGATGATTTATTTATGGGTCTAAGCTGAATTATGCTGTTTTGCTACCCTGTGGCAGGTTTAGCTCTTCACCCTGTATGGTTAGAGTGACCCACATGCCGTCATACAAAACACAACATACACTGAAAATCAGCATAAATTTTTGCTGATGAAAATATTTGCTGATTTTCTATCAGGTACCAAGCTAGACTAATCGATGATCATTCCAAAACATACAGTACATTGGACCATAACGTGTTCAGGGTACTGACACTTTAGATATCTTGGACACTAATGCATAAGACTTGTGGAAAAAAGGAGAACAACTGCTGACTTACAAAAGTGTGAAAGCATACGTTGACTAGTTGACAGGCAAAAATGTTACTTGATGAAGTTTAGTTATTTCATTCATTAAACTTCACTTCACATTTTTCTCCCAAATGTAATCGTCTTTAACTAGAATGAAAACAGACTTATCCAGTATAATGTTCATGCATCAAGTGATATTAGGTTGCATTTCCTGATTTCTCTTACATCATTTCAGAATGAAAAATGCTCATCAACAAATTTGTAAACCTCCTCTTGATTTCAACAAAATAAGAAAATAATAATAATAATAATACATTTTATTTATAGGCGCCTTTCACAACACTCAAGGACACCGTACAAATTTACAAAAGTAAGAACAGACAAAAACAAATACAGTAAGAAATACAACAGAGCAAAAGAGATTAAGTAGAATTGAGTTTGGACTTAAAAGTAAGAAAACAATTAATATTTCTAATGTCAGGGGGTAAGGAATTCCAAATGCTCTGCTCCCCATAGTGACCAGACGAGTAGAGGGGACAGTAAGAAGGACAGAGGAAGAAGATCTGAGGGAGCGAGAGGGAGTGGCAATGTGAATAAGGTCAGTCAGGTATGGAGGAGCAAGCTTATGGATGGCCTTAAATGTAAAGAAAAGAATTTTATAACTGATTCGTAATTTAACCGGAAGCCAGTGTAACTGCTGCAGAAAAGGGGAGATATGATAAGTAGATGAGGTTTTAGTGATTATACGAGCAGCCGAATTTTGAACAAGTTGACGTTTATGGAGAGATTTGTTAGTGAGACCAAACAGAAGAGAGTTACAGTAATCAATTTGTGAAGTAACGAGACTATATACAGGAATAGCAGTGGTATGGGGAGTGAGGGAGGGGTGGAGATGATTTATGTTACGTAGATGAAAATATGCGGACCGAGTGATATTACTGATATGAGATTGGAAAGATAATGTGCTATCACGGATGACACCCAGACTCTTAACCTGAGGAGAGGGGAAGACATGAGAGTTGTCAACTGTAATGGAAAAACTATCCGTTTTAGAAAGTGTAGATTTGGTACCAGTTAAGAGAAATTTGCTTAGTGTTGACTCTGGGGTCTATCAGAACACCTGTATATATACTGTGATCATTTGACCATTAGATTACTCACAGGTGGATCTTATTTAACTAATTAAGTGGCTTTTGAAGGTAGTGGTTGTGGCTTCAGAGCAAAGGGGGTGAAATATGTATGCACCACTTTCCAGTTTTGCATTTTTTAGAATTACTTAAAACAAGTTTTTCCCCTTCTAACTTCATTAATCTATAGTTTGTTTTATAGGTCCACTTAAAATCAGATTTTCACTAAAATTCATTTAAATTCCAGGTTGTAAGGTAACAAAATTGTTACCTTACAACAGAGAATGCCAAGGGGGGTGAGTACTTTTGCAACACACTGTATATAGCACACTGTGACAAGCTACTCCATTAAGTACGCCTACCTTGTACCTTCCCTCATAGTTCATTGTCCAAGGCGTACTTAGTAGTTTACTGCTACAAACTGAAATCAATTGTTAGCCCCCTTAACTCAGTTCATCATCAGTGAGCAGGTAATATTTGGTTAGTGGATCATTCTCAGCATAGCAGTGACATTAACATACAGTGTTGGGAGTAACGCGTTACAAAAGTAACGAATTACTGTAACGCATTGCTTTTTGCTGTAATGGTAATGTAATGAGACGATACCGGGAGCTAGGTCTGTGCTTTCCTTCCTCAGAACGGGAGCTTTTATTTTCTTTCTTTAAAAGGAGCATTCGAGTGGCAAAACGCACTCGCGAACGGAGGAGCAATGAAAAGAAAAACTTTTCCACACTACCACACACCCGCCGCCTGAAAAACTACATCCCCCAGCATGCACGGTTCCTTAACGCAACAGGCTCGGTCGCGAAACATCCCGATCGCCATGCAGAGTAAAGCACAG
>JBBPCY010000023.1:7490211-7500434 GCA_037974405.1 Brachyalestes nurse
ATTATATATTTTATATCTATATATATATTTTTTTTTTCATAAATAGTATAAACATATTATTTGTACAAATAATATTTACACATATGAACATTATTATCTTTAGATTTATAAATATATATTATGTATTCATATTGTAGATTGTATATTATTGTATATTATATTGTTTAGTATATAGATTCATTGTATCTTTACATATTATTGTTGTTGTATACTGTAATGCTTGAGAGACACCATCGACTGGAATCAAATTGTGCTCACTCACATACCTGGCCAATAAACACAATTCTGACTCTGCTCTTGCTTGCATGACTTGTCATGATTTTCTGCCTAAATTTCAGAATAAAACTGTAAGGTTGAATGGCTGCATATGAAATTGGATTAACATCAGTCGACTACAACATTTTGTATAATAAAAGTCTTGTTGACATCCTTATTGACATGTTGTTCATGACCTGAGTAATAGATCTTTTGTTCTTGCGATTAAAAACTTATGTTTTAGTTCACTGACCTCCATTATGCTCATGTTTAATAACAATTACACAAACTATACATATTCCCAAAATAATTATTTTCTGGCAGAGATTTTCTGCAATTTTCTTGTGTCCAATTCCACCCACTGAGACTCCCTCAGTCAACATGATACTACCAGCACTGATGAAGCCCTGCATGGCCCTTGCATATGCGGCTGAATGTGCTTGGTGGAGAATGATAACTGCCAGTTCTGTTTCAGCTACCCGACAAGAGGGGCCAACTGTGGACTTCCGACTATGGATGGCTGTAACCAAAATGCACAGTAACAAAGTACAATTTCTTAAGTTTATACCACTGTGTGTGGATTTGAACATGTTTACTGAGGTCTGAGTACATCACATTTCAGAAAAATGTATGTATAATCACAGAAAGATACCAGCTTTGTATATTAGTAATCCATTATTACAAGAGCAGAAAAGATGTGTAAGGGATTACATGAGTAGAGGTTGAGTTCTATGACTTGAGCATTCTTGCTCTTTATACCAAAAGTGTGCAGTTACACTGTTATGGTTATAGGTAGACCAGCACATTCAACAGGAAGTGCTTGTGGCTTCAGGTATGAGCAGATAAGTAACTCTACATACAGTACAACACCCAGGGGGTTGTGGGTGGGGAGTGAAGAGAAGTGCTGATTGCTAGTTTGAAACTTCTTCCCCATCATTGTAATAGTATACAAAAAGCATGATTCTGCAAGTCAATATTGGGATATCTCAATGTTCACTGCTGTTTTTAGATTTTTTTTCATTTCTTCTAAGAATTTTAAAATAGGAGCTGTGCTAAATACAACAACAGCAACAACAACAACAACAATAATAATAATAATAATAAATAATAATAATAATAATAATACAATACTGATAAAAAATAATCACATTTAATACATAATAAAATTATTTTGGCATAATACATATGTATACTTTCTATTATATTTTGATCTACTGTACTCATGAGGGTAGAAGGTCTCATGTTCGATCTGTGTTCAGCAACGTGGAACTTCAAGCCTAGGTCACTGGCTGCTTTAAATGAGCATGGCACCAAGCTCTGATCAACCTCCAGGCTTTGTGTCAACACAGGCTTTGAGTCAACAGCCACTGTCCTTGGTTATATTTAAATCTCTGGTACAGAAATTGACAACAGTCTTGGATTCACCTCTGTTCTCAAGCTAAGGATCAGGTTCTTGCTAAGGTTCTTGCTGGAAGGGGGAGGCAAAAAGGAATTAGCTACTGCTAATCTTTCCCCGTTTCATAGCACTCACCAGCAGTGCTCGCCCTCAGTCAGTTATACACTCACTGGACACTTTATTAGGTACTTTGTGTCTACACGAATTGTCTACCTTCCATATAGGCATATACAAATCAATTTGTGTCTTTACATAATGTGTTAGCCCTCCTTTGCCCGAGTCATAATGGCCAGGTTCCCCACAGGACCACCATGAAGCAGGTTTGGGTGGTGGATCATTCTCAGTACAGCAGTGACATTGACACTTTAGTGGCATGTTTAAAATGGCTTGTGTGTGTTTTGTATGGCGGGGAACACACAGCAGAGTTCCCGCTGGGTTGAGATTAGAAGGCCAACAAGATACAGACCACTGATGAGTTGGAGAACTAATAACACAAAACCTGTAGTGTCAGGTGAGTTTTCTTTATGTTTTCAATATGGACCAAGAAGGAAAATGTGTGTAACAAAGGGGACAGCAAATACAGTGTTTAAAAAACTCAAACCAGTGCAACATTCACTACAATGCCAGCGCCAGTGAAGCACTTAGAATTATTCAAAAGCCAAATAACACCCGCTCAGTAACTGACCATTAATGAATGGGATAAAGAGGAGCTAAGAAATTATGCAGGGAAACAGATGGATTGCAACCTGTAATTGTAGAATTACAAAGTGTACCTCCATGATAAACAGGCATGGAAAAAATGGACAATGAGTGTACAAGGGCGGTTTTCCTTATAAAGTGGCCAGTGGGTGTTTAGCGGTTAAAGGAGAATTCCACTGACTTTTTGAAAAAGTCTCAACAAAGTCATCCAGAGTGGTCTGATATGAAATACATTGTTTGACTGGAATTAGTTTTAAAGTAATTTTAAAATGAACCTTTTTTGTACTTTGTTAGATCATTTCATTGGATATATATTAGTTAGAATCCATCTTTTCAAGGAGCCTGTTGTGGTCAGCAGAGCTTGCATGTAGCAGTGTTTAATTGTGAATCACTATAACCAGCTGAAGCATGTTGTAACTTAGCTTCAATAACATGTTGACACATGTTTGCAGCACATTTTGTCTTTTTGGGCCTGTAACAATGAAGATGGTCATGTTAGCTCAGCATGACACACACTTGTTCTCAGTGTGAGCCCACTGACTTATAAAGGCCTTTGTCCGCGGCTCTACTTGATACGCTTAATTTTGCTTTGCTCACCCCTCTCTCTGTCTCTCCCACACACAACTCTGGCTGGCCTGTGCCATCTCTTAGCAACGAAGTCCCCGGTCCCAGTGGTGGTGCTGCCACAGCCCAGAGAGCCATGGCCATCCCCTTAGAGGCCCACATCTCCTGGCAACACACGACCAATCCTTGCACATCTAAGGCCTCCCATCGCCTGGCAACCATGTACACCACCAATCAAAAGTCTGGAATCACTTTAGTCACATTTACAATTGTGATTTTATTCAGTAATAATACATATCATTTAGAGTGTAAATAGCCATGAGAAAGTACTTTTATATATTCTGTAAAACATTGCTAATCAATATTTTGAGACACATGTACAGTTATTTCTTGATGAAATATGGTAATAGCCAATTTGTAATTATTTACAGTAAATGTAATTATTACTGAAATTACTATAATAGACTGTTCTCAGTACTTTTAATTGTATTAATTCATTTATTTATGTATTCATTTTATCCATTTATTTATTTATGTTACATCACAGCTCTCTAGTTTCAAGCTAGTAATTTGTGAATGGCAAGGTTGCCCAGGACTAGCATATTAGACACATTTTCCACATCTGAATAGATGGATAAATTACGGAATGGTGATTCCAAAATTTTTATAAGCAATATATTGCAGTCAACTGTGCCCCTTAAGAGAGGCTGAGGTGGGGGTGATGTCAGAGCAGGGCACTTGAGTTTTTGTAGGTGTGCAACTCAGAAGGCCTTTTTTCCTCTTGGCAGAGCACAACCCAAGGAAAAAGAAGTAGAGGGCAGCTTCTCTCCACCTCCGACCAAGCCAGACGTCATCCGCCATGCATGGCTCCACTAACCCCCATGGCAATCTGTCTCCTAGCAACGCCGACTGCGTACTCCCCGGGAGGGATCCGGAAGTCCACATGCTCGCACGGTGCCGTTCTTGGAGTGCATGTCAATGCTTCCCTACCCCCCATCCCACCCCCTTTCCTCTTTCTCTCTCTCTCTCTCTGGTCTCCTCCAACTGGCTCCCACGCAAGGATTTGGAATGGCTCTTGCACGCAGTGCCTGGGATGAAAATAACAAGACCACAAAAATCTCCTGCTTCACAGAGCTGTCCTTTCTTCTGTGGCAGAGTGTGCCTCTCTCTCTCTGCTATGAGGGACAGTCTAACAACCTCTGACCACTCGGCTCTCCACCTGCAAAAATCCATAAATCCATAAATCCATGTGCTCTGAACCTCGCCATAACCCCAGATTGTCTTGATAATGGGGTCCTCTCCCTCTGCCCTTCACTGCCTCAGGATACACCAGCTCACTTTCCCCATCAGCTTTTCAGTTCCTCATCAACTTCCAAGCCTTTCAACAAATTTGACACAATCACACCTTCTCTAAATGTACAACTCAAAGACAATGACCTGACCTGACCTCACTGTATGCTGTATTATCTGCTGCTCCTAAACAACTTAGACTGATTGTGCCTCTGGAGTGTGGATTTGCTTATTAAGGCTAATGTGGCACCTCTAGCTGTTTTAGAGAAACTAAAAGTCCCCCTCAGGCCTCCCTGCTTCTCTTGTCTATTCCCTCAGCTCTGCTCATCTGCTGCATTGGCGGTCCAGCGACACTGCGTCGGCGAGGAGCATTAGCCCTCCTTCCCTACATCTGAGAACTTTGGTGAAATCCTAATCCCCCGAGCAGGGCGAAGCACAGACCTGGCTTGCCTGACCTCTTTGGTTGCCATGGATACAGTGCACTATAAATAAAACACAGGGCTTTTTTAAGCAGTTTGGCAGAGCTGGGCGTCCTGCTCACCAGTGGGGTTGATTTTCTCCCTCTCCCTCCCTCTCTCTCTCTTATCCTCTCCTCTGTCTTCTGGCTATTTCTCATCTCCTTTCTGAAGTGTCACCGAACACCTGACTTTTACCACTTTAACCCAACTCTACCAGTTTTGCCACCATTTATGAATGTGAAAAGCCCACCAAAAGTTGAGTTTGTCTTAGAATGTTCCTTTTATTATTGCATAGTAAAACCAAGTGTAAGACAGGAAAAAGAAACTAATGATAGAGGTGGAGAAAGAAAGACATAGAGATAGAGGCAAAAAGGAAAGATGAAGGGGGAACAAAGAGCAGCCTCTTGGACTGGCCCTCATTCACAGAGGAAGTCAAGTTGTTTTGTGGGTGCTGTTTTTGGGAGCGTTTAAATCTGTCAAGTATAAACAGACGGAGCTGTCCTAACAGAGGCCCGTTAAAGCAAAAAAGAGTGAAAAAAATACGGCAGGCCCATTTTCTTCAAAGTGGTGGTGGAGAGGCGTTGAGAGACGAGGGAGGCTGCGTGTTTGTGCACTGAATCAGGGCTGTGCTGCAGATTTTTGTCTGGTGAGGCGAATCTCGGGAGGCTAGAAAATAATTTGGTCACGGCTGTGGGAGGTTGCTGGGGCGGGTGGGGGGTGTGGGGGGGTGTTTGGGGGGTGTCGGAGGCAGGGTTTCGGCCGTCTTGCTGTGGTGAGAACACGCTTGACACTTCATTCCTTTCCAGTTAATGTGGCGTGGTCTGCGGACAGTTAACCCTTCATTTGCCTGTGAGACTGAGAGTTGGTTTGATGATGGAGTGTGTACATGTGTGTGTATATTTACCGGTGTTCTGTCTGGCCTAAGCTAGAGACCAGCTTGGAACACATAAAGGCCTGTGAAAGGGTTCAAACAGCAACACCCAAGCCTGTACAAGTGTAGAGTCACTTTGTTTACCATTGTGTCTTTGGGTGTTCAAAACTGCAACTCAAAGTTGCTGCTATTACTGCTTTTAGCAATGTGACATACTTACATCCATATAATAAATAACAATGTCTGGTTTAGGTTGGTCATGGCATGTGTGTGATGATGTAGACCTGGTGACCCACCATTCAGCAATATTAATCACCAAGAAGAATCAGTCTGCACATACCTCGGAAAAAAAGAAACCTTGACCTTATATTTTATAACGTATTTTAGACATTTTATGAGAACAGGTAATAATGAAAATAAAGATTATTCTCAGTGAGTTTTATATTTACAGGTACTTTAACAGTATCTCAGCTTACACTCTTCTTTTGGAAATGCCCTCATTCTGTGGAGCATTTCTGAGGTCAGGCAGTGATGTTGGACGAGAAGTCCTGGCTCGCAATCTCTGTTCCAGTTTATCACAAAGGTGTTGCATGGAGTTGAGGTCAGGGCTTTGTGCGGGCCAGTCAAATTCTTCCACACTTTATTTATCCAACCATTCATTATGGAGCTTGGTTTGTGTTCTGGGGCACAGTCATGCTGAAATAAAACTGTGTCCACATAGTTAATGATTGCATTGAGTCCATCAAAGCATTTGCATTAATAACAGCCTCATTCATTTCTTTGTACCTCCTAGACTTTACTTAAAGTTTTCATCAAAAAATCTGCACAAAAGGCTGATTATCTGGAGACTATGAATCCTGACATGGTCACAGCCATCTCTCCCTAGTTCATAGCATGTAGGACGATTAACCTAAACCTTTATTACCTCTGTGAATATGAGTAATGTTGCATCTATAATTACTTACAGCTAATATGTGGAGTTCAGCAGTAGAACTCCACAATGGATCATACTGCATGCTTTATGTGAGTGACTTTTGGATATGTTGCTCACAGATATGTCCATGGATAATTGAATCTATTTGAAATAATATACAATATAAACTGACAGGAGAATTGCTGCACATTGCTGAACAATTCATTTGGAAGGCATGTTTGCTGAGAGTAATTGTTGCATCATAATACTGAGCTCTTTGGTCTCCGATGTTCTAATCACATGTTCTTGACCATACTCCCCAAATCTGTTACATGTATTTCATAAGGGGAAAACTGTTTTTTTCATCAAACTAATGCTTTAATGAACCAGTATTCATAGATATCAATAAAAATACCTAGAATGTGAAAGGTTAATAAAAACAAAGATACTGTGTTTTTTAAAAAAAACTTTTTGGTCTAGAGAATTTTAAGTGTCATCTTCTGTAGTTATTTGGTTCTTGCAGGACTGGTTCTACTTGTTTAACATGAACATCACAGAGGGACATAAATAACTTGTTTAGGGCCTTCAGTTTGCTCAGGTCAAATGTATACCAGTCATGCGGCCTTTCCTCCACAATATCAAGGCAAAAAGTCAGTGTCCATTGACCATGTCTAAGCAGCGTGTCAACCCCCACCCCTTCCACGACTGGGTACGTTCTGCTTGTCATGTGACCGAGCTGAGAGAACAATGGCTCACTCTACTTTTCCACAGCCCAACCACACTGCTTCTGCTGCAGGTGGACACTTTGGCACATGCACCGGCCATCAACCCAGATTTTGTGGTGTGTGTGTGCGTGTGTGTATGTGTGTGTTTGGCTGGTGAACAGGGAGTTAATGCGGCAGGGCTGTGGCAGTCGTCCTGCCCCTCAGCCAGATTAATCATGCGGAAGAGACGCAGCAGGCCCCGCTGCCTCCGCCTGGGGGCCTAGTTGGGCCCGCATGTTTCCCCTATCACATGGCCCAGACCCCTGTTCTCTACTCTCTCGCTTTCTTTCTTTTTCTCTCCTTCTTTCTCTCTTCTTCCTCCACATACTCCTCCAGGGAGGCAAAAGGGGGTGGGTGGTGTGGATGCCTCAGAACATTTCTTCCCTTCTACTCTTTCTGTCCTTTCTTTCTTTTTCTTCCCTTTTTTCTCTCTGTATGTGGGCGTTAGGAGATAGAGGCGCGGCAAAGGAAAACGGAGGCGTCTGTCTCTCTCCCCCGTGTGCCGGCAAACAACAACGGCCTCCTTTTATCTCTCATCGGAGGGCCCCCGTCAGTGGTGGCCAGGCTGAGGAGAAAGAGGAAGGGAGGGTGGATGAAGTGAGGGGGGCTGCCAAGGGCCCTCCCGCACTCTTGCCTGGAAACGGCTCACCAACGTCTCAGTGCGTCAGAGAACAGCCGCTGCCATTGTTGCTCTCCCAGGCACAGGACTGGGGTCCAACTCCCTGTTTCAGTGTGACAGAGTGTGTATGTGTGACTCTGGGTGTGTGTGCATATGTGTGCAGAATGGAGATGACACCCTGAAGGATGGCAAGGATCTTCAAGAGGTGTCACAAATTAGTTTCCAGTTAATCTTGCAGTTATTCTAAAACATCTAGTGCTAGCAAGGACATCCACAGTGATAATCAGACCTCTCAGAAACAATACACTGTAGATTAACACTATAAGGGAACAGTTAAATAGATACGCTAAACCTATCAAATTTGGGGTAATAGCCGTAATAGCCGTAATAGGCGTAATAGCCACAACAAAGTTCCTCTTGTCCTAACAATAGGAGATGTAATTATATTACATTAAATAAAAACATCCTCGCCATAATCAATTAAGCCAGCTACACCAATCACAAGCAGAAAAGCTCCATGACACAAACGTTATCCTGACATTCCACCATGTGTACTGCAGTTAAAGCAGGCGTCTTTTGTCAAAAATGGATGTACAGAAAAGTGAGCTGTATGTTTTGAAACCCTTTAGTTTCTTTCTTATCTTATGATTTTAACATATTAATGATAAATATAACATAGTAATTACATAGAATTAATTTTCAATGTGAGTGATGAGCTGAAGTATGAGCACGTATATTTGGAAATATTGCAGTCCAAGAAGAAAACCCACAGACAGCAGGAGGTATTGCCGATGATGCACAGTTTATTCCAGTTTAGTCCCTAAACTGGAATATAAATAAACATAAAATACATAAGATAATGCTCTATAAGCCTATATTAAGTAAAAAGTTGTATACATAATAATATCTCAGACTTCTTATTCCTTAACTGCCATTATGATTGGTCCTCTCATCTACTGACCCTCACTCCCTCACTCACTCCTTTTTTCACCATGTGTTTTTGAGAAGAACAAGTAGGAGGCAGTCAAGAGGACAAAATGAGTAAAGGCTTTATAACTCCTGCTGTACCTGCTGTCACAAGTTATTGACAAAAAATATCTTACATTACATTTTGATTTACATTAGATTAGATACTGAGCAGAGTTGGTATAACAGACTAAGTCGCAATAAACAGAATGTTTGTGAATGATTTTCTTTACTGTAGAGTCAATTGAAGCGGGGCGGGGGTTGGGTACGTGCAACTTTTATACATATAACTCAAACACTAAAAACAATCCACAGAAATGACTGGCATCTGACCAACCAAAATTAGATCACTAAAGCTCATGCCAGTATTAGCTCATTAGGTTTCAAAAGAGGTTCTGTATATTCCAATTGGACTGTAAAGAACATAACAAAACTATACACAAAAGAAAAAAAAGGTTTAGATAGAATCATATTGGTCAGTTTTTGTGTGTAAACTATTTCATACCTAGTGTATCTTTCACATTAAGGCTCTTGAATACTCATGATTTGTTTGCTCTACATGGCTGCAACTCCTGTGAGATTTCTTTGTGCTGTTTGTTTATCTTTTTCAGCAGTTTGTTAGCGGTGGCTAAAAGAAAAATGAACAGCTTATTTATCATTGATACTCAACATGGCTTATTTCACTGCATTTCTTAGAGAAGGTCCTGATGTAGGCTAAATCTGAACACTGTATCTGATGGTGTTTTCTCTGTGTGCCAGTCACTCACACCAGCAACTGAAATAAAATCTAAATAAATAATGAAATAAAATTAGGACAACTGGGTAGCAAAAAAACTATAAATTCCCAGTCATTGTCTGAAGCCCAATACAGAGAATGCATTGACTTTATAAATATCTATTTTGGAATAACAGCAAATGCGAGGCAATCATCTAAGCATTGAAAAAAAACACCCATAACATGAAGTATAACAGAGAGCATGACTGGCCTCTGTCTCTCAGATTAGCCAGGATAGCCCTCCCTCTCCTGCATCACTCAATTTGATGCCAGCCAATCAGTCAATGTCAGTTTCCTATCTGAGCAAACTAAGCTGGAATTCACCCTCCTTGATAGGATAATCTGTGACTGGGGAAACAAGAAAACATGTTCTTAGCAGCTGTTAACATAACAATAAACTTTTCTTAATTCATCATGAAGGCTTCAAACGGTGCAGCTAAATGTAAAGCTGAAAAAATATATTAGGGCATTAACACAAATGTCGACTAGTCGACTTCATAGGCACTAGTCGACTCTGCCTGATAGAAGTCGACTTGTCGAGTTTTTTTTCCCTCTCTCTGTGCACGCTTGTACACGCAATGCAGTCTCTGCCTTTGATTGGCTGACGCTGACACGCGTTCCGTGACTTAACCAATTATTGTAGTCCCTTCATA
>JBBPCY010000023.1:7517796-7529793 GCA_037974405.1 Brachyalestes nurse
CTAGTTCTCTCTCTATATATATCTCTCTCTCTAGCGCTCTCTCTCTCTCTATATATATATATAATCTCTCTCTCTCTCTCTAGTTCTCTCTATCTATCTCTCTCTCTCTCCACCTCTCTGCACCTCTCTCCACCTCTCTATATCTATAGTTAAGAGTTAGAGATAGATAAATATAGATACATATATATAGATATATATATAGTTCTCTCTCTCTCCCTCTCTCTCCCTCTATACTTTGGAAGACTCTTTTAGAACTGCTTTGGGTCCACTAATACAATGACATTACAACTGAGCTAGTACAACAATGCTGATAATTATCAAAGATGACAAAAGACCTTATAACTAGACACATGCCTATTATTCTTAGACTGTAAAATAGTTTCAATGCAAAATAATTTTTTTTCCAACAGAAAGGCCTGAGGTCACACACACCCATTTTCAAAACATCACATTTGCAAAACTAGATTTAAAAGCTAAAGAAATAAAATACACTGGCAAATATTTAAATACATATTAAGAATGAATAAATGACTAATTAACAACTTAAAGCATCTATTGAGATTTGCACTCCCAAAAAATTAAGGGCTATTCTGAAGTACTGTAGACCTACCCCACACTGAAGTAAAACAGTGGAATAACTGTTCACATTAACTGCATTTAAATAAAACAATAAATTCTGTAAACGTTGAAACAAATACTAGTTCCACTGAATTAATCTGGAAGCATTAATAATGTGGAGCAAAAATATGTATAAGTACAGTAATTAGTTGAGGCTTAAACTGATGCTTGTTTGCAGAGTCAGGCAGAGTATTCTTTCCAACATCTATTAACAAGAGTATGCAATGAAGCTTGTTTACAAAGAAATGAAAATTCTGAAAAATTATAATGATACAGCAACTTTGCAAACCAGAACTTGAATTCAAAATAGATGCCTACATACATTAAATTAACTGACCCAAGTCATTTTTCATAAATGAGGGTTTTTTGTTAAATCCAAATGAGATAACATAACAGATTTAACAGAAATAATACAGATTGTTTAATTGGTTATTCTGCTGACATTTTTCTGCAGTGCAGATGCACATACTCGACATTGCAAAAGGGAAAACAAAGGCAAATGATTAACAAAAACAAATTTGTTTTGAAGGAGCACTTAAGTTTGCACAAAATCTTGATACAATTATTTGGACCAAATTTTGAAGGGTTAAAAAAAAAAAAGAAAGGGAAAAAACTGCTAAAAATATAGCACCTAGTGTTTCAAACTACAAAAGGGTTAATACAGTACAATCAGAAACAACTGTATATAAGAGTAAATGATTTATCTGGCCTTTTAAAATGATGGAATCAATACTGTGCAGTAATAAAGGAATTTTAAAAAGAAATAAAATGTTATGGTTGTTTTGCCTTTAGAATTCTGAAACCTGGCAAATCCATTGTGGCTTGACTGAGAACCAAAAGGAGCTAGCCTAAACCATACTCCTTTAATAACATTTCACCAGCACGTAACAATATTCAGTGAAAACACTGTAAAATTAAGACATGAAACAGACTCATTCTCTCAAACAACGGAAAAACATTCAAAGCATACAATCAGCAGTGGAAGGCAGATTAGATGCTGACAAAATGCAAAATGATATTAAGAAATGTGTCTTCATTCTTAGGTTTTGGTTGGGAAACTCTCCCATTCAACAGTCAGGTAAACTTAAGCTCAGATACTCAAAAGGTTCACTGCAGTGAACACTTCATAATACCAGTATATTTTTGATATATATATATGTATGTGTCTTTAAAAGAACACTTTTTAAGGGTACGCCCAAACCCTTTAAGCTTATCAATAGAAAAGAGGCAAGAATTTATCAAATGACAAGGGCTTTTACAATGCGATGTGGTTTGGTAGATTTAGTAATACAAAGGGTTATGCTCTTGAAACAAATTCCACATATTTACACACAGAAAACTTCACTGAAGTCAATACCATCTTGTTCTTGCAAACAACCATTCAATCTAAAGAGTTGCACACAGGAAAAAAGAAACATGAGGCATGGATATTGAAAATTAAACTCTTTTTTGTGAGATGTGGGTAAATTAACATTTCTTTTATTTTAAAATTTGTAAAATGTACATAAATTATATTTGACGCATCACCACTGAACGTGTTAATCAGTAAGCCTTCTTGCAAAGGGAAAGAACATAAGAGAAAGAAATAAATTGCACAAGACATTCCTTGTTGAGATCGTTTTGCAAACAAAGATTGGTCAGACATTTTCTTCCAGTTGGGAAAGCAATGTGCTACTGACATCAACCACTGAAGACAGAAGAGATCACCAGACACCTTCATTCAAGCTTTCCCAGGTACTGATTAGAAAGCCAATCAAGGAACACGCATACATGCTTAATGCCCCCGTCCCAAGACCCATAGACAAACACCATTTATAGTCAATTTAAACACCCACCCCCACCCACCCAATGGCAAGAGAAACTGAGATAGTACTGCGGGGATATGGAGTTTATGAATGACCGCTAAAAGTGCAGAGTGGCTAGTTAACAGGGTTGCATTGTCTTCAACATGTTGGGTGGAGCTTGCTGATTAAGCTTGGTTTCTTCTCTTCTAGATTTTTTTAACGTAAGTGCAGATAAGGCTTTTAAAACCTCAGAAATAAACGTGGAATTCCACCATATGCTTTCAAATATTTACCCTTATATATAATCGATATACAAATAATGCCACATTGGCACGTTTGATATTGCACACAGTAATGAAATATAGCAATGGAAAAACTTATTGACAAGTGCTGTGAAATAATAATTAAAAGTTGGGGGAGGGCAAGACATGGTGGCCATACCCTGTAAATGAGGAATTCAGCCAGTGACAAATTATGCATTTCTGCCAAGCTCTGGAGCTTTCAGCAGACAACCTCACAATGGGACAAAATTAGGCACCCAGAGCCAAACCCAGTCCACAACCAATCACCCCTTGCCTTTGCTGATGCTGGCCAAGGCCTGACACGTGAAGAACAGTGGGAAGGCTCTTGTGCATTGTCAAGGCTACCAACCCCTCTCTGTGTTTACATGTGGGCTGATGCCTGGATGCATTTTGGGGACAATGTGAACGCGGAAGGGTAGGGTGTGGTGGAGATCAATCAATACTCAGGATAAGGGTGAGGGTCAAGAACATTACGATTACATTCTGTGAAATGTTCATTCTTCCTCTTGGACATCAAGCGAGCCAATCAGAACTCAGACGTTATGGAATAGCAAGTGATGGAGCCATGCCAAACAGAACTTCAAAAAATAAGGTAAAAGAAAAAACCAAAACCCAAACTTAGATCCAAAGCACCAGCCAGCGTGTAAGCATGTGGAGTGTAAGGCACCAGGCTGTTTAAATGCTGAAGAGTATGCTCCCCAACAAATAACATTAAAGTCAGGCTCTCCTGGCCGAGTGCACAACAGCCGACGGTCAAGCTTTGCGGTTAGCACGTGTTCTTCTCATTTTGAGCCATTAACCTCCCTGAAATGGAGCTCCTGCTTGTGGGTATAGCTAACCAACTGACCTATGTGCAGAGCGCCTCTCAGAATTTGAGTTTATAAATATGGCCAGTTAATCTGAGCAGAGCAGGTGGTAATTCTCCAACTTTATCATTTTGATGCATATGCGTCACCTGTGGGCCAAGCTCAGCCAACACTTTTAGAAAGTTTCAGGCATGTGCCTTACAACTAGATGCCAACATTGCTGCATTTGCCTATGAAGTAATAACCACTTTGTTCAGATCAACTGACAAACATCCAAGGGGAATCAGGCCCCACTCTATAAAGTGCATGCGTTTATCAGAAGAAATCTGTGTATTATCGATACCCAAAAGCAGGACCTCCATTTCGGGGAATTTGTCCTTCTGCACTGCTCACAATGAAAGGGACGTGCCTCCGTCATCGTGCTTCACCGTGGACTTGCATGCATCCAGCTAGGGCTCTCCCAACACAGGTCCTGAAGGACCCCTGAGAGAGAGAGAGGAATTTCATTGCAACGGACCTGTCGTCCATGTCTGATCAAAAAGTCAAGGGTTTGATATTGTATGTACAGGTGCAATATAACACGTGCCTTGAAACCATTATGTGTTCAACTAGATGACCAAACATTGACAGGGCATTGTCTATGAAACCACTAAACAGAAGGTCCTTGAGGACGCACATTGAGAAATCCACCTCAATGTAGCTGTGTACAGGTTAACATGCAACAACAGCATTCCTTGGCGCCACTCATACTCTCATTGGTAGACTGCTAGAACTTTTTAAATCCTTCTAAAGATTGTTCTTTAATTCCCCACTGAAAACGTGGGATATTTTCTTCTCTGTAAGCACTGAAATACACCTGATTCACAAAATCATACTTTGTATATTTTTCTACATTGACATTTTCTCACGGTCCTTTGCACATTTGTCAAGGGGCCTGGTACTTTACGGATGAAAACATTTCTAGTACAAAACCATTCCAAAGTTCTCTTTCTGTTGTCACTGCTATTCCTTACTAAAAGTACCTTTTTATACACTTTTGCATGACAACAAGACACGAATACATAGCATACTTATCTGCATGACAGTTATTTCAATGGATAAAAATACACTGGTATTACGCTATAGGACATCACTGTAGAGGTCTCCATGTCAAGAACTGCCAACTGGTTGGATAGCTTTCTAAAAGTCTGAACAATTCCACAGTACAGTGAGCACTTGCAACCTTGCAAAGGTTAACCAGCACCTTTACCTAACCCTGCCCAAACTTTCCATGCTGACTGACATTTTCACACCTAGATTGCTGGCTAGCCCTCAGGTACTGCTCATCATTTGTGAGTGGCACTGTTACCATGACAACCTCTTCAGATGATTAAAAATTTAGGTTTAAAAAAAAAAAAAAAAAAAAACCTTAACAGTTGATTTGTGCTGAAATTATTAGCTTACACATAAAGGACTGTTTGTTGTTGTTTTTTTTCAGATCTCTGCAATAATTTCATTTGAACATTGCAAACACTTTTGTTGTTTTCTTGTCTTATCTTCAACGTGTACAAAAGTTCTTGGTTAATAAGGGAAATAAACACTCAGTTCTTTTTTTATCTGTAATCAAGTAGGAAACAGTTCATATATAATGTTATTACTTGGTTTAGCAGCCGATTACTGTATTAATGGTAAGTAAGTGGAGAACATCCAGCGATGGGTGACGAGCCGAGACTGTCAGTTTGTGGAGGTTTGTGTTTCTGTGGGTAGTGCTCCCTTGGAGTTAAACCGTTACAGTTAAATCTTTATGTTTCTCTCTTTCTCACTCTCTTTTTACAGTAAAGTTCATTTACTTATAACTTCTGTTATTTTGATTTATTTTTTTTTTGCATGTTTACATACCCAATCACGCACGCGCGCACACATACACATTCGCACTCCCACTAATTATCAATCCTCGTCCCCATCGTCAGCATGCATCTCCCCCGGCTGCTGCTCGCACGCCCTCCTCTCTCGCTGTTTGTCTTGAATCTTTTTCATCTCATCCGCGTATTTACAGAACGTGCTGCCGAATTTGGCCCACACTTTGTAGGGCACTGTGATAGAGTTGCGGTACGTGGGCTTCACCTCGCTTACCCGCATGAACACGCCGTACTTGTTGGAGCCCACATCGAAGAAGAAGCGCTTGTTGTCCACAGTCAATGAGGTGCCCTCGGGCAGCTCGGCGGGTTCGTCCTCCACGCCGTAATCGTCGATGAGTTTGGCGAGTGCGTCGCGGAACTCGATGAGCCCCTGCGCGGGGAGGGCGATGGTCTGGCCCTGCGCGGAGCCTAAGCCGGGGCCCCGGTTCACCGTCTGCCGGATCCGCAGGAAGCGGCCCCTCTGGTTCTCCTTCAGATCCATGTAGTATTTCCGATTCTCTCGCACCAGGAATTCGCTCTTCAACGCCCGCCGCGGCTCGTCCTGTGCCGCGTCGGGGTTGCTGGGCCCCAGCTGCGCGTAGTGCTCGATGAAGTCCCCGAGGTAGTCGCGGAACTCCACAGCCACGGACATGGAGAGCGTCAGACGACTCTTATTGCCGCCGGCCCCGACTTCGGCGATCTTCAGGAAGCGGCCTTTCGCGTTCTGCTTCACGTCCAGGTAGAAGCGCTTGTTCTGGATGTCCACGCGCTTGGACGCCAGCTCCTGCGTGTCGTGCTGCAAGCCGGAAGCCGAGCCCGCCCCTCCGGCCACCGTGTGCAGGCCCACACCCGGGCCCGTGGCCGCTCCTCCCTGCTCACTTCCACTGTCTCTGTCCGCCATGATGCTGCCTGCCTTCTCCCTCCGTCTGCTGCAACCTTCCTGCCAGCCAGCCACGCCGCCACTCTCGCGATATCTCCTGCAACGGGAGACGCGCACGGGTTGGGTTGAGTGGTGCGTGCTTGAGCGTGTGTGTGTGTCCAAAGTTTTAACGCGTCCCCAAATAACAAATATCGATGTAAAATAAGATGCAAACATTATTGGCATTACTTTTATTTTTCTAGCCACCGTGTTAAACCGCTGGTTCTGGCTGCAGAACCTGCTATGGGTTCGGTCTGCTGTCTAAATAAGACCAAATAGCTATTAATCAAAGTTCTTCGCTCTTAAGATAAAAAATGCTGGAAAGATTGTTCTGGCCTGGATGTTGCTCATTTGTTGAAATGACTTTTCGAACAAGTGTGTAATTTTTCACTGTTCATTTTAAAGAGTCGAATTCAAAGTCGTGTTTTATAGAGCACTTCAGGCGCTGTTCAATTTGGAATTTTGGTCAGGAAAAATAAATATTTATTTATGTTTACTTTTCACTCATGTCTCCTGTCTTTCGGGAAGTCCGATTAGAGCCTCTACATGGCTCAGAAAACGCCCTGTTCGTGCTTCTGTTGAACGTAGTGAAGTGTTTATTAACTGAAGAGTAGATTAATATGTTAGAATAAATTAGTGCCAGGTACTAAGCTGTACTTAATGAAGTGCCTCCTCTACGGTTCAGTTACGATCCCAGCAGGAAGTGTGCTGTATAAACCAGTGTAATGTGCGGCAGTGTGTGTGTGAAGGTATTTGGTAGCCTGATGATAATGTGTTTGGAGTAAAAATCAGATCTATGTAGACCAAAGTGGCTGTGATGCCAAGTTATTCGTCGTTCACTCTTGATTTTTATTTAATATTCTGGGGAGTTTTTTCCTCAGTTAAATACATTTGACTTCCACAGAAGCGACCCAATGTCTGCACCCCCAAATCACATTAGAAATATTTTATTTAAACATGACTCCTGTGAAATATAACTATATTCGTTTTTAAACAAAACTTTTAAGCAAATTAGTCTTATAATCTTCCAATTGGGCAACTTACAATCAGCACCATCCCTCGTTCTTTGTATTCTAAACAAATATCCCCTCAGCATATATATGTATCTGATTGTGTTCGAGGGAGCAACAGTTGAGTATTAGGTATTTAAAAGTGGGTTATAAAAGTGCAGAAATGCATTTTGTTTTGATGTTTTTATTTACGCTTCTATTCATTTAGCCAAAAATTAGCTTAAAAGTACCCAAAACACAAGATTCTAAAAAAATCTGATGAACATCAAAACGGTACTTTTAAATACAGTATTTTTTATAGGTGTTGAAGAGGCGACTTTGCGTGTTGATTGCAAACTTCCATCAATCATCACAATCACAAAATTTAATTTTTATTTATTTTATTTAAAAAGTACAAAGAATTGTTAAAAGTCGGATATACGGCACAGTCTGAATCACCAGAGGATATCAGTTTGCTTATAAAATATTAAATTGAAATGTTTGCGAATTTGAAGAGATTGCTGTGATTCATTGCACTAAACTTTATTGGATAATTAATTCTGAGGTAATACTGAATACTAATTGCTCAGTTCTGCGTTCAGTATTGATAGTTACATGTTGAATGGAGAGTCGTAAGCCTAACAGTTTATATAATTTATATTATTTATTTATTTATTTATATAAACATATAAAACGGGTATGCACATTTCTTGTGGAAGGAAATGTTTTAAAGATTCTTATGAATCATGCAGTGATGAAACTGAACACAAAACAGATCTATGAAATTTTCCCTCTTTTAAGAAGGCAATTATAAAGAAATAAAAGACATTCATACTATGCTATATTAATCCTAAATTGGTTGATGGTTGAAAAATGGTTGAATTCTGAACTTCCGAAATTTTGTGGCCTTTTATCTGTCAGTATAGCTGATGAGCATAAAAGTAGGACAAGGAGAACATCCACTTCAGTAGAGTGTCCTCTCAAATTACTGCTTTTTATTTGTGAAATGTCTGGTTTTTGTTTATTCATTCATTTTTAATTATTTTATTTTTGCTTTTTTTAAATTAAAATGTACGGTAAATAGCTAGTTGTATAGTGCAAATCAGTCTACCCACAAATAAATAAACAGATATATATATATACTCATTTATAGTCCGTCTGTTTTACATTTTTGATGTTTCGTAAATGTAAAAAATGGGCAAGCCTTTATTTGATTTAATAATTGCATTTTAAATCAAAGAACATGTACCAAAACTTAAATAGTAAACCTCTAATTTGACATGTTTAGCATCATATCGATCATATCGAAGAAAATAAATAAATGAAAAACAAACAAATAAATAAATAATTCCAAATGAACAACAAAATATTACAAAAAAATGGGACGTCTGCATTAGTTTTAGGGAAAAAAATAGAAAAAGAAAACGGACGAAATAGCTTGAAACATTACAAAAGTATAATAGTCACAAGTATTGTTTCTGGTTTCAGGATAATACTTATTTTTCCCCTTAGCGAACTTTCTCTGTTCTGAGGCGCATTCATCCTGTTTCCTCTCTGTTGGCTCTCACCGTGCACAGCAATTATGAAAACGCCTTTGTTAGTTTATTTTAGGCCACGGATTAGATGCAGACAGAGAACAGCTTCAAAGTAAAATTCACCCTAGCGCTAGATTAACTAGTAGGCTTTACATACATTTTCTAAAAATATAGGCAGTGTTTAAACGTCATGTTTACATGTTTGTGTTTCATATTCTACATATTCTAACTACAGTAAATATATCATCATGACTCATTTCCTTTTCTTCATGATTAATGGGCAGGCGACTCTAAGCAGCTCTATTGAGTCCTAAATAAAGGTGACGTAGTGAAACAACCCATCTGAGAAAACATCTTCAGCAGGTTACTGACAACAGTTTAAGGGAAATCAATCTGGATTTTTTTTTGTGATCTTCGCATCGGGACCACAAAACCGAGCTTATTAAGTTCTATTAAAACGTAAAAAAGAGCTGCTCTCAGCAGCTTTACATTTCTGATTTATCCATTTTTACGTGTCCAATTACTCTTATTTTAGACAACTTCACTCTTAAAAATAAACCTTTCAGTGCAAAAAACAAATTAAAAAACCCACACCATTTTTATGATCATGCATGATAATAAAGATAAATCTTGTATACATAAATATACCGTCAATGAGTTGTGTGCGTGTTAAGAACCGTTTTTTAAGTTTATAGTACCGCCACATAATATTAAATGTTTTATTAGAATTTAAGCCAAAAAAAGCTCCAAGCCAAAATAGCAAAGTTATATTTAAGAGTGGTTGATCAAAAGCATTCCTTTGTGAAAAGTCAATAAAAGACTAATGTAATTCCAACAAACTAACAAGGCAGGGTATTGCGAGGGGTCTTATAGGATGTACGTAGTTGTTAGTTGTTGTTTTTTTAATATTGAGGAGACTGTTTACAGTATTTCTTTTTAATCATTTAGGCACAGCTGGAACTGGAAGATGAGTGGAGTTTCTGACTGTAGCTGTGATCACTTCCATTAACTCTCTCCTATAAGAAAACCATTAAGAAATAGTAATAATAAAAAATAAATACCGTCTCGCTGGGTAAAAGGTAAAAAGAAAAAAGGCACGAAGCAGTAAATGACAAAATCACCAGAATTCAATCTTAATCTTAATAAAACAGTACATGCAGTTTTTTTAACGGAATCTCAAATCCTTTAAAACAAGTAATGTTTTCACTGTTGTAGTCGCTGATAAGTGATGAGTCATTATTATTGCTGATTTGAAGCCATGTAAGAGTGCAAAATGATACTGTGCAGTGTTTAGGCTGGGAGGAACATAATCCTGGAGACATTTGGTCAAAAGAAATATGATCAGAAATATATTCTGTAAGGAAATCTGTAGGAAGTCGCTCATTAATAAAGCTCTTATTAAAATAAACTGGACAAAGAGGAAGAAGGAGCTGCTGCAGATTTGGGGCATCCTGTCAGGAGACATGGGCACACACTCTTAAAAATCAAAGAGCAAAAAGGGTCCTGCAGGAGCTACAGAAGAACATAAGATGGATGTTTAAAGAAGTACGTGTGTCAATGAACGGTACGAGAACTAAAAAGACTTTTAAATGTTAAGGTTCTATATCAATCCAATGGTTTCCCAGAACGATGTGTCACAATCACAGAGACAAGATATGAGCTTATTTTAAAAAATGTTTATTTAATGCTTTTAACCCTTTCCTTGTTGCTTGTGATAATATTCTTTAGCAAAAATTATATTTTGTTTCTCTTATACCATGCAAACAGATGTCGAACGCTTTATCTATCCATTACATCCGTGCTAGTAAAGCTGTGCTGAACTGAAGCACAAAGACGCATGAAGGAGCGTGACAGTACGCCAAAGGGGTGTGTGTGTCAGTGTTGATGTTTCCAAATGCGTTGGGACTTACTTAATCTGGTTCACACGCCAGAGTCTCTTTAAATGGCACGGTGGATTTTCAGCAGCCCTCAGCCTCGTTCTGCTGCGCCTGTGACTACATTCGAAGTTTTCACCGAGCTAAGTGACCTAAAGCAGGATAAAGAAGAAAACTCTCCCACCAGTCGCATCCGCTCTTCTCGTCCTTTTGGAGGAGATTTTGGAGGAGATTCTCTTACCCCGCCACGTGAGCAGGCACAGCTCTAGAGCCCCCTCCCCCTGCGAGGCTGCGCTATCTCTCCAGCACCGCGCCTGATGGAGCAGAGGAGAATGTCCTCGGGGCCTGTGCTGCGGACGCAACGCCAATTCGCCGTTTCGCAAGATGGACAGAAAAGAGCAGAGTCGTGGCACGGCCAGAGACGGACGCACGCACGGCACTAACGCTTCACGCCGGTCGACTGATGTCAGCACGCTGGAGGGGAAGGGGGGCAGAGGAGCGGTGGGGTGGGAACAGACGGGCGCCTCACACTGGCCATCGAGCGCTACTGCAGCCACTGTAGTGGTTTGGGTGTGCAGTCGCTGCCAGAATGGGCAACCCCAGGTCAGATATCCAGGTCAGGTACCGAATATGTGTAGACGAGGTGTGGCAGGAACTAGTTACATTAATGTCACATGTTATGCCGGTAACTGAGCGAATGGCGGTGCGCGGCTGTACGTTTTGAATTGCGCGCTTCTGTTCGCTGTTGGGAACAGCGCTGCTGCATGTTGGTGACTCATGTCTCCACAAATGCACCCCTGTCTAATTTACCTCGCCAGCAGTGTACTTTAAGTAATTCTGCAAATAAACCTTTAACTGTTTGATGTTTGATGTAAACACGCGAAAGTTACACGAATAGCAACGGCAAGTAGTATCTGAATACAACTCTAATCAGTGTCATAGTTTGCCCGTTCGTTTATCAAAACGTTCGAAAACAGTGTAAATAGTCTTAGTAGCCTCTGATCTTTAGGATCAGATCCATCAGTTGGAGACGCACCTCGCAATTCAGCACCACGGACAGTTCCCACAACGCTTCTTTACCAGAGGAAAATTATTAATTAATTATTTTTTCTCTCTTCTCTTTTTCTTTAGTTTTGTTTTTCTCTCTTTCTCTCATTTCGCCAGTCTTTAGTTTCTTTCCTTGTCTCCCGCTCTCACTCTCACAAACACACACACAGACACCCAGACACACACACACGCAAACACACACACACACACGCAAACACACACACACACACACACACACACACACAC
>JBBPCY010000023.1:7529893-7575159 GCA_037974405.1 Brachyalestes nurse
TTAAAAAGGCCATTTAGCAAGAGTTTTGGAAAGGTTGACTTCCGGAATTCTAGGCTATTTCGCTGGTCGAATAGCCTCTTCAGAACTCCTGAATAAACCCTACTTGATAATGAGCTCTGATTAGTAAATAAGTAACCATTTAATTAGTCAATGTGATTGGGAACTAATCAGGTATCTGTAATAATTAATTAAGAAATTAATTAATTTAAAGGTGAATCAGCCTACTCTGATTCTGGTGGAGAATAAATCAACAAACTTAAGTTTCCTTATATATTTGGGTGAATATAGTGGTGAATCAGCCTAAACTGATTCAGATATCTGAACCAAATTTAAAGTACTAATAACTTTGAGCTAAAATTCCTACACAGGTCACTACTTTTCCACTACTTTCTCACTGCGTTTTCAATTGTTTGTTGTATGTCTGTGGAGGTCCATATAGATAAAAGTGCTTTTATTTCCTCCGCGCTCCGTGTTACCAGACTTTGGTTCTCCGCCATTTTCTCTTCTAAAGCCACCTATCGCTCCGCCCACTGCTCGTGACATCACAGGTTCTCGCTGCTGGACCAGCACAGTTTAGGGGCCAATTTGGTTCCCGGCACGGGAACCAGAGCAGTGGAAAAGGGGTGTCCGATCTGCCCAGAGGTGGGATGGCTGTGCAGCTGTATTTCTCTTTAACATTAGCATACAGCAAGTCTAGTGTCTTGTTTTTTCTGGAGGGGCAGTCTACAAACCATGTGAATGTGCACTGTGTCCTGTTGGGGGAGACATGATTGAAATAGCCAGAAATTAGAACAAGAGCCTTTGGGTGCCTTGTCTGGAGTCTCGCGGTCTCAGAGTGAATGACGTCTCACGGCGTTGTCACATTGGCCAATGGAGGTATTTAAACAACAATGGCAATCACGTGTGAGAATTCTCTGGGCAGATAATATGGACATAGTCCCTCTGTTTACAGTACAATGTCTGGACTGCAGACGCGTTCCTTAATCAGAATGTGACCCGGGTGGCACCATCTCTCATTAACAAAGAGAATGAATCCTCCCCCTTACTCTTTCCACTCTCATGCCGAGTTCTTGCCACTCGAACACACAAAAAGCCAGCAACCTCCACGGCAGAGTCAGGAATACACTCATGCAGCCATGTTTCAGTAAAGCACATCAAACTGCACTCACAAAATTCTTTGTTGTGACTGACCTGTGCCGTAACTCATCCTTCTTATTGTCCAGTGACCTCATATTGTCCATAACAATGGACGGGAGTTACAGTTTGTACCGTTTCCTCTGCTGCTCACCAGAATGTTTCCCATTCCTTGCTGCTCTTTTCCCTTACACCTTTGCTTCTCATTGGCATCCTCTCTTGGTCTTTCCCCTCCGTATCTCCGCGGCCAGAGTTGTGCCAGTTCACACTGAAAAAGAACTAGTTCAAAATACAGTTAATTCAAATAAAAATGAACTAGTTCACGTTCATAGTTCATTTTTAAAAAATTTGAACGAAGTTCACAGCTCAAAAATGAACTAGTTTGTTGTTTTTTTTTTACATTTCCAATACAACGTCCTTCTATCTGAACCTCCTTCAATCTTCTCCTTCTATCTGTCATACGACTGGACAGTTGCAGACTTAAGTTACATTAAAAACCAACTTTGAGACTAGATCTTACCACTTAAGCAATGCATCATGTTATGAGTTAAGTGGAAAAATGAGGTGCAGGTATACAGTATATGGAATTTTTATTCAGAAAACATTAACACAAAGACATAAGTGCGAGAGTGAGAGAGTGAGAGTCTCGCGAGAGTGAACGTCACTCACGGTTGCATTCATAATTTATAAACCGACTCGTTCAGATCAGCGTTCATGGAAAATACGAACCTGTTCAATGAACGCCGTTCATTGAATGTGTTCATGCACAACACTGTCCGTGGCGTGGAGCATCCTGCCTCGACAAGATCAGCTGATCGCAGGTGTAAACAAAGACCCAGCTGCTACTGCTTGCTGCATTTGCATTAGCAGCATGCCGCAAGCCAAAACAAAGACCTATAAACAAAATAAATGCAGAAATAACTCTCTCTACCTGCATGTTTAGAGAGGGCACAACTTACTAATACTAAATAAACCAACAACTGTTTAAAAGTTTAAAAACACTAAATTATGAAGACAAGATACAGAGCAGTCACAACATGCAGCAGCAGGCTCGGCCTAGTTGCCATTAGTTGCCTGAAAGTGTTTTTCAGTTTCACAGAAACATCTTTTATAGATCACCTAACTGCAGAGACAGGACTGTTTATCATTGACTTAATTGCCCAGTTACCCAATCATCTCCCAATCATCTTTAGATAGAAATACTGTAATTTTTATGACATTATTATACTAATACATTAATGACACTGACTTATTTAATTAATTAAGGTAGACCCTACAATGAGTTATGTGTCTTTATTTCCTCTGCAAACTCACTGGTCTAGACAGTAATATGATCAGTTAACAGCATTCACTGATAGGTCCTTGGTTAGAATCTGGTTGCCTCTACATGTTTTGCATGGAGAGGTAGGAGTACGTAATCTTTCCATAGACATCTGTAAAGTTTATGACCAAAAATAAATTGCATAGATAAAGTGAAAAAAATCAGGTCCTTAAACAAAAAATCCCCAAAGAATATGCTCTTAAAAAGCACCCAGACAGGGTTCACAGAGAGTTCAGCACTTTGCACTACTGGATGTGTCCTTTAAGCACATGAGCTGTCCATGAGCTGAACATGAGCTGTACACGAGGAACATGGCCGACTATGAAATAATGATGTAATTGAAACTTACAATAATGTTATTGCAGCTCATTGGAATGCTATGAGATGGGAAGGATCAATACTTTCTTATGCCTATAAAATGCCCAGCTCAAATCCAGCTGGGGAGAGGATCCTCCACCAGACCACAAGGCTGCTTTACTCTTCAGTACATAGTAAGCTGCTCGTCTTTGACTGTATTTGATTTCTTACTTAGAAGAAGTTTCAGACTTAGGCTCTCACTTCAATTCTCCACAACTCTGACAAATGTATTTCACCCATATCACCTGCTGTCTTAAGTAAATATGTTCTTAGTTTGCTAATTTATAGCTGGCAATTTTACTCGGGCACGTGGTCAGCCACAGGGGGAATGAATGAGGGTGAGTCGGTTCTCAATCACAGAGTTGCTGGGTAGATTCAGCTGCGAGGATGAGGACAATCCATAGTGGGACGTCTGCAGCGGCAGGTCAGTCACCATTGCCAACGATTCTGGCACCAGAGGTGTTTGCTGGCTCACTCATCTTCGGTGCGGCTGAGGGGAAGCTCTCACAGAGGCTTGCCAGATGGTGATCCGGGCACTCCACAGCTTGGGGGCGTAGGAAGTGAGGTGGGTTACGACAATCCTGTCTTAAGCCAGCTGACCAGACACCCCAGAAGTCCTCGACTTCCCTCAGAGCTCCTACACCCACAGCTGTGCCCCCCATACGACAAACCTTGTGCAGGTTTGGCGAACCTCCTCCGCGGCCATGAGCTCACATGCCTCGCGGAAGATGGCTGCCCCCACGCTGGTGGCTCCAACGAACCAGGAGCCAGAGCAAAGGGCTCAGCCCAAACCTGCACCCAGGAGGCTGGCACCAACACCAGCCCCAAGGACGAGGATCCAGCCCACGCCGGCTCCAAAGCTTCAGCCCACGCCGGCTCCAAAGCTTCAGCCAACGCCAGCTCCAAGGCTCCAGCCCACACCAGCTCCAAGGCTCCAGCCCACGCCGGCTCCAAGGCTCCAGCCCACACTGGCTCCAAGACTCCAGCCCACACTGGCTCCAAGACTCCAGCCCACACCGGCTCCAAGGCTCCAGCTCCAAGTTCCAGCTCCCTCTGTCCCGACGCTGCAGCCCCTGGCCAAGATGCTGCGGGCCCAGCTACCAAAGCCACAGCCCAAGTTCCCGTTCCTCAGCTGGAGTCGCGGTTTGTTTTGTTTATTAATAAAGAAAAGTATGGAATCCTGCATCTGTGTCTCTGTCCCTTGGCACCCCTATGTGCCACATGTATGTCAAGTGAAGCCCAATCTCAGGGTAATTTTGGTTTGTTTTATTAATTACTTGTTAATGTGTTAAAAACACTCACAGAATCAAATGGACTTCTATTTGATATGAACATTTGCACAGGATTGATATTACCTGGTGTAGTTCTGTTGTTCTTTAAGGGTTAAAGGCACTAGAATCCTTACTAATGTGGGAGTATAAATAATACTGACATGGCAGACTTGAACAGGACTAAAATCACTGAGAAACACCAATAATAATTACCGCATGTAAAACTATTTTCATCTGAATAGTACTTAGTATAGTTAGTAGAATAGTCAGAATTTGGTGCTTCTGTTGCTGTCAGAGTTCAGTGCTGCTGCTGTTGGAGCAGTGGAGTATGGCTGTCTGCCTGTCGTGCTGAAACAGCCCAGTCGCACCCGGGGGCTTCCTGTGGCCCTCATTTCACCCTGCTGGTGTTTAAGGGGGCTGCCTTGATACTGACATATGGCCCACACACTCCATTCCTCCACATCTTCACCCTGGTTTATCTAGGACCCCTCTGGAAGAAAAGTCTGCTACAGTCCAGAACCAGCAAGGTCTCGTGGCTAGGGAGAAACCTGCCAGGGTAGTGTGGCCCAGTGTTTTTCGGGAAAGGCTCTGCATCTCTGAAAAACAAATGAAGTGATAAGCAGAACCCTCGATAAGATGCAGGTCCTCGACTCGAAACAAAAACAGAAATGCAAATGACTGGCGGAGTGGGGGGTGGTTGGAAAAGCTTCCTCACTGTGACATGTTTATGCCGGACTCCAAGTACATTCTCTAGATAAAGGACAAGCCGTGAGCGCGCTAGGAATTTGATTTGAGTCAAATTGCAATGCGCAGAGCGGACGTGTGTGTCCATGTGTGTAGGGCTGGAGCCGATAAGGCCTGAACCTGTTCCCATGTTCCTCCTGTTTATGCTCATCCTTGGCTTGAATCTCAGCAAAATGCTGTCTGGTAGAAGTCTCTCCCACAGTGGGGCACCAAATGGCTCTGTGTGTTTGTGTGTGTGGAGGTAGGGAATAGGTGGGTGTTTGTGTTTACACTGTGTCGCATTGAAAAAGCCTTGTGTGCATCAGTGTCAGCTGACGAATGTGCTCATATGGCTATGTGTTGGCCCGTGTTTGAGTGTTTAACAGCATGTGCATGTGTTTGTCTTAAATTGCCAAAGACTATGTGGGCGTGTGTTTGTTAAACTGTGAGCATGTGTTTGTCTGTTCATCTGAAAATTAGTGAGTGGGTGTGTGTGTGTGAGAGAGAGAGAGAGAAGATGAAGTAGATCTTCGCCTGCCACAGCAGAGCTCATTCTAAAGGCCCTGATTAACCATCATTATGGCCAGCATTTGGGACATCAGTGCGCACCCTCGTTTGATTCAATTGGGGCTCATCCATTTCCCTTTCAAAACTCTGGGCTCTTTCAGCATTAACCAGTGTTCAGTAATTTTAAGTTCTGTTCCTGGAGAAGTGGCGTCCAGTACAGATTAGTTACTTAACCAGATCTGCTAGAGCAGAGAAATCACCACTCTGGATTTTCGTACCACACTGTTCCTTTACATCTGCCAGTCACAGAAAAATCATTTGATGAACTTCAGCATGTGGACACAAGGCTTTAAGTGTGCTTCTGCGTTTCTGTTTGCATTTACAGGATGCACAAGACCATAACTTTTTCGGTGCAAGTACAAATCATTGCCTATTATTGTGTTGTTATTGAATAAGATTACAGATTGAACATGACCAGTGTGTGACTTAAACTCCCATTCATGATAAAAAATGTTTAGACAAGCTCAATAAAAGTCTCAAAAGTAAAATAAATACAGTAAATTTTCAGCTTTGTTAGATCACATTCTTTAGATGTAAAATTCCATAATTAATTTTAATAATTAACCACTGTTTTGCAGTGAGCCCCATGAGTTGAGATGAGTACCAGGGCTAGATTTAGAGTGAGGATTAGGTTTAGGGTTAAATATAGGGTGAATTAACAGACACATTCTGAGTATTTTCAGGCTACAATCAGGACTGTATACACTATCGATGGAGTGCAGTCAGGGTCTGACATAATTTTGCCATATCACTGCCATAATAATTTTGCAGTGTGAAATTTCGAACACACTTTTGTCAAAGTACACTTGGATACAGACACACTTTTTGTCAAACCACAGCTTATCAGTTATTTTTAGGTTTGGTTCAAAATTACAGCTCTGACTAAAGTTTCCGTCATCAATACTTTTAGCAGAAAGTGTCAGGCAGGTTATAGTACTCCTCCTGGCTTTCCCTCTGTGTTCTGACACCTGACACACTGTACATTAATTCCCCTCTTTCTTACCTTCTTAGTGTGGCATTGTTACCACACCGTCTGGCTTTGTTGTAGCTTTTAGTCCTGTAAGCACAACACCGAGGTGGACTTTTAAAGCCATCATGTTACAAGATGGTCTAGAGTCACGCTTCGATGTGTATTTCTTGTCCCACTGGTGCCAAAACTCAGTCTATTGGCTACTGTGTTGCTATGCATATGCCTCAAAATGAGGTCTCCTCACAGGAGAGAGATGTCCATTTGTGCTTTGCTCAGATATCACTATTAGGGCTTTTGTCCCTGAGGAAGCTCAAAGTACCCAACCAGTCTGTCTATTAATTAGCTAGTAATAAGCTGAGCACATACATGCAGTAGCAGATCGATGTATCTCATCATGTGGAGGAGCCAGAGTTAAGGCTGAGTCCAGTCAGAAGAAGCACTAGTGACAGCTGTGCAATTGACAGCCAGGTCATGGAACAAGCCAACAAATGAGAAAGTGAATGAGATGCTGGAATTGGTTTCTTTGAGAGAGGAGCATGCTCACTGCAAGAATGTCGTTCTCATTCTTGCTTTCTCACTGTCTCCCTTTCTCTCTCGCTTCCCTCCTAGCCGCAGTGTTTCCGTGCCGACTAGGCAGAGACTACCTCATGGACATCTGTGTTTCGTGTGGCGCAATGTTTCTTGCTCGCCCTTTCTCTCTCTTTCTCACACACTCTCTCTTTCTGTCTCTCCCTCTCCTTCTCTCTCTCAGGCTCTCTCTCTCCTCCCATGTCCTGATTGGTTTCCATGGTGACAGCTGTGCTCTGCGGAAACGGCAGAGCTTGGTCCTCGCTGGAGCAGCTCTCCATTAAGCGCACGCACACGCACACACACACGCACATACACACATCATCACCGCTGCCACCAACCTGATACTCATTCTCAAATATGAAAAACAGCCATTGCCCATTGGCACATTGCAATACATGTGCACTGCAGTTATTTACAATCAGGATATCAACAACAGAACTCTTACATTTGTCCATCTGTTCATTCAGAAAATGCATGATTTGCATGCATGATTTGCATGCCTTTTTACATTTTTGTCTTAGAACTGGTATTCATCTTGTTGTTGCATCTTTCATTTTTTCTGTTATCCACAGTACACCCTCTCTTCAGCTTTGTGTGGTGCATGTGGGCTGTCTTTCTATGGAGATTTTAGCCCTGCAGTGTTGGTAGTAGTTGGTGGTAGTTGGTGGTAGTTGTGAATGTGTGCGTGTGTGTGTGTGTGTGTTTGGGAAAGAAAAATCTTGTGCTGACCTTGAGGGAGGAAGCTTTCATCAAAGCCTCAAGATGTCAGTCACATCTGAGAGGACAGCTGTATGAGGCTCAGCTGTCTGCGTGCAGATCCTGAACATGTTCAAAATACACTCCACTCCCTCAATCAATTTGGACACATGTTCACTCCAGCCGTGTTTTTTTTTAATTTATTTTTTAACAGCGCTTATGCTTAGTGTTTGGCTCCCCAGGGGTTCTCTATGAGAAACATGCCCTGATGGCTGGTCCAGGGCTAGTGCAGAGTGCCCTTGATTATTTGCAGACATACAGCTGACAGCTAGCACCAGAATTATTCGAAGAATAATTGGAGAGGAGTTCAGAGAGTGTTTGGCAGTATTAGTCACGGTGCTCATTACTCCCAATACTTCTTTGTGAATAAGCATAGGCAGGGTTTGTCAGTTCAGGATCAGCTGACAGCAAGTTTTGGCTGCCGTTGCTGGGTATTACCTGGCCGTACCTGGGTATCACTCTATCTGTATTAGCTGAGTGAAGAAAATAGATTGAATCTCTTAGTTTATTTCTCTGTCTCTCTCGCTCTTGCTATCTCTCTCCCCCTCTCTTTCCTGTCACATGAGCAGACGTGTGTTAGGCTGAGAGATGTGTGAGCCCGTGCTTTACTCCTTTTCTTCCCATCACCATATGCTTTACCCTGAGAACCGCACACCCATCTAAACAAGCAGATGGGTGTTTAAAACCATTATGTCTCCCAAGATAAACTCCATGCTTGTGAAAGGCAACAGTGTCTCGGGGCAGTACGTGTGATGATGTGCAGGTTCAGTGGGAGGCCAGGGAGGGGCTGGGGGTGGTTAAGGGGGTAGGACACGGCACTTATCTTCTTCCATCTGGGAGGAAGTGTTAGGGTAGGAGTTTTAGGGGAAGAGTTTGAGGGGCAGAGATGGGGCCTGGCTCATATGGTGGACTTGGCTTCATATTATTTTTCTCTTAAAATTAAGCGTCCCACCCAGCTGATCCCAGCCATGAGTGCTTGGGGCAGAAGCAGCTGAGAAATAACAGATGCTTCATAATGGACAGACAAGGCAAATGTTTCAGACGTTGTTTTAGTAAAATAATCTGTGTGGGAGAGAGAGAGAGCGAGAGAGAGTGAGAGAGACAGAGACAGAGAGAGAAAAAGAGAAGATCATTGAAATAATTCACAAGGTATAATTTCTGAGCAAAGTTAAATCACGATTGCCCAATATATGTGTCCCTTACCTTTCATTTTTCTTGACAGGCTTAACCCCTTAAACATTTCCCCCTTAAGTATTTATCCCAATGCTGTTTTATCCAGTAACTTTGTGATAACTCAGTAACTACTATGAAAAAGTGATGCCACAAAACAAGCACTTTTGTTTTTCTAAAATAACCTTTCAGTAGATGGTTATTTACATTTACAAAAAACAGAAACCCAATGGACCCAAAATGCTCTTTTGAGTCTTTTGTTAGCGCAGGCTCAAGTCTCATAGCTGATACTTGAATAATGCATATCATTTGAAATTTTGGTAGATGTTTATGAACATTAACTCAGTAGTCATAACATAGTCATGTTATGACTACTGTTTTAATGTTCATAAATCATAAAATGGGTGTTATCCTAAAATCTGTAGAAATGGCTACCGCATGCAAAGATGAAAACAGTGGCAGTCACAGTAGTGATTTTTCCCTATCTGCCTCTCCTTCTCAGGAACAGGAAGAGAGAAACTGTGCTGCACGTGTTTAAGTTCAGGCAAAAAAGCAAGTACTGCTGCTAAGAGATAGCATGGATAAAAAAGAATATAAAACAAAGCATGATTCCATCATAGTTTAATCTTGAGAACCATATACATTCACAAAGCCATTAAAATCTGCCAGTTGTGAGTGCCACTGCATAGCCATTACATGGTTAATTCAGAACTTTATTTTCATCGTCCGCTAGGCTCCATTATTTCCATTAGCATCCAATTGGTCACTTGCAGTGTTGGTAGAGTTTTTGCTAAAATTTTCCTATTAAAAGAAAAGCACAGCCTGGTATAGTCAATGTTTACTAGAAGACGATGGTTAAGAATAATTATTTTTCTGTGTCATGGCTCTCATGAACCACATGCCCTGAAACACAGTTGTAGGGATATGGTAAAAATGTGAGGTAAAGTTACACTAAACTGACACTTTGTTTGAGCTAACTGGCTCATCCAAAGTGGAATACAGAATTAAAAATAAACTCAAGCCAGGAAACTGAAAGTACAGCAATGCCCACATTATTTGCTGAATATCTCATTACCTCTTCTGTAAGCAGAACAGCAGGGGGCGCTGTGACAGTAGCTACAAGGAGTGATTTTGGTTGTCGAATGAATCTTGGACAGACAGATATATTTACATTATGTGTCACGAATGCATCTCAGAACACCTCCTGAAGTGGTTTGAATGATAGGATTTATCTCTATTTTAGCTGGGTCTTAGATGCATCTACACTTGCTTTTTACAAAGCATGGCCTAATCCAGAAATATTCCTAAAACTCAGGACACATAAAAGTAAAGTTGCTCCTTTTAGTCATGTGTGAACAAACCACAGCACAGCACAAATTCTGTCATTTTTAACACTGAAATTCTGTATTTTACCCATTCACCAAGTGAGGCAGTGGACAGCCACCCAGGGAGCAGTGTGTGGGGACAGTATCTTGCTCAAGGGTACATTTCAGTCCTCTTTTACTCAGTTTTATGTTTTTTCCATCAGCAAGCACAATAGCATACAATAATAAAATAGTTAAACATACATGGGCCTGTTTCAAACTGTAGAATAGGAGAATAAATACATGATTAAAATAATGGAACATTCCAAAATAGTGATAACAATTATTGTTTTTTTTATATATATATATATACTACACTCCTTTTAACTACAACACATGTGTCTATTGCATTAATATATTATTAATATATTAATCCACCTCTATGATCACTGTTGCTTCATTATAAAAATATAAAAGTATAAAAGCAAAACAATACATTTCAGACTTTGTGTGCTTTGCCCTCATTTTTACTGCACTCACTTACTGTGGTTTGTGCTTAGCTGTTGATAAACAAAGGAAAAACAGTTTGCTGAGAAACAACTCATCACCACATTGTAACCTACATTTTGAAACCCTGTGTCTTATAAGCGAATAGGTTATTTTGTCTGGTTAAGTCAGAAATTCGGCTTTGTGAAATGACCTAAGTAAACTGTTTCTCTCTTGTTGCTTTTGAAATGGGCATCTTAGCAGTTTTCTCACCTGAATGCCTCCATTTGGTGTTTATGACTGCCTTGGACCTGGAGGGCCGTGTAACAACCTATTGCAACACATCTCTTTTTTTCGGGGTCATTGCCAGTCAGGCAATTTCCAAAGCACTGCCTGTGCACATACACATTCTAAGTATATGACATATCTTTGCAGTATTCTTAAACTGTAAGTAACCATTAGTAGATCCAAACTCCAATTTTTCACTCTGGTAACTGAATTACTTATACATTCATTTCATATTAGTTAGTCAATAATAGATAAGTTGAAATAATGAAATACATTTAATAAAGTGTTAAGCTGCGTTAATAGTTTGTTTATTAGTCATGTTGTTACATAAATAACTATTTCCAATGAATTCCCTTTTTATCTGTGCACACACAGACACACACTTATAAGCAGGTGCCAAAGATGAGAGCACAAGTAGATAACAAGTCACATCTTGCCTGGGTATTCTCTGATCCACACCCGGAGTAGCTGCACTGCTCAGTCATTACTACTGACAGGTTTGCTTACCACACGCAAGCTGTCAGACACATCCACACACACACACACACACACACACACAATTCACACCCCCCAAATCCCCATCCCCACACACGCACGCGTCCACGTGCACACACACAGTGAATATTTAGCTGTTACATGGCCTTTGAAGTTGTCTGAGTGGAGTATTGTGCTGAGTGGCCTGGCCTGCTGGGACATGACCCTCCTACACAGACAAACACACATTTCTTCTGAATGGTAACATGAGTTTAGAGAGGGCAACAGCCAGGAGGGCCCCCTATAGCATACTACCATGACTCATAAGGAACAATGCGCTTTCTTCCTCTCACTGCAGGTTTTTTCACTAGCCCTATTTACCTCTCCCCTTGGTTTTGTTTTTTAGTTTCTGTTATGTGTAGGTGTTTAGATGAAATCAAACCACTCTGCTACTACAGCATTATAGCCAAGTATGCTGAAAAATGCACTACTCCGAATTTACTCAATTAAAATAAGGATGTGTATATTTTAAGATATTACAAACAATCAGTAATAAATATATCATGTTGCTGACAGCAAATAATCCAGTACGAATAAATGGGAAATATATAGACATCAGAGCTGGGTATGTAGTGTTGATGGAAACTACTTGGTTAGTGATGTTGTGTTTATGCTTGTTTAGATCAGTGTATGGTTCTCAGGGCACAGTGTATGGTGTTGGGAGGTTACAAAATATTTGTAATAGGTGGGCCCAGTACACATTATAGGTGGCCCAGTCACCCCAAGCCCTCTTGTCCCCCGACACCATGGATCCTGATGTAACGGACTCCTCTAAAACAATTTTGGACCATTTCTATTACTGTATGTAGATAAATACACACACACATACATAAACACACATTTGTTCTGATCAGATAATCAGTGTTTACAGAATGACATCATGTCGCTGGCAGAGACACTACTATCAGCTCATCTTGGGCATTCAGACACATCTTGATGTTGGTCTGTTTTAAGGAAACTCTTATGCAGAGACTTATGACCATCTATCTGGTTTTTCTTATCTGAACTGATGTGCCTTGCTTAAAGGCACAACAATAGTAGAGCCCGTCTTGAAGCTATGGCGCTGTGGCTGCCAACCATTAACTCTTATCTGAACTCTGCACTTGCTTCATGAGTTCCAAGTGTGGAATTAAGACAGGGCTTTTTTCTTTAGACACAACAATGGATGTTGCCACTTCTGTTTCTTTGAAGACTACATAATAGACCACTTACATGCCCAAGCCATGTATGCTTTGAGGCACATATTGTTACTATTTGTTTAATAACTATTTATCTCTTGTACCAGATTGAAAAAACTAGAAATCCTGCAGAATATGTGGATTCTACACTTTAGGTTGATACCATGTTACACTGTGTTTGTAAGTAGAATAAGAGACACTGGATTATCATTTTAGATAAAATTAGATGAAAGAATGATGTTTTGTCTTGTTTTGGTGTTTATTTTTATGTATTGAAATGGAAAACCATGTGCAGTTTTGAGCAGGCTACCTCTGCACACAGATGGAGATTGCTGGGGTTTGGGAACAGTCTGATGGTGCATGATGAAAATGGATATCATCATCAAAAGCATCATTTAACTGGCTGCTGTCAACTCTGTCAAGCCTTTTAAAATCATCCATGTGATTTCTTTCTTTCTTGTCCTTTTTATTATGCTTTCTTATGTCTCTCCTTCTTTTCATTGCCTCTTCGTTGTTTTTTTCTTGAAAGTGTCATTCATTTTATTAAAGGGTTCGTCCCTGCTTTATTGCTTGTTTTATATTATTGTCTCCCTTGTCTCTTGTCTCTCTCTTCTCTCATACTTCCTGCAGTGAGGTGGAAGCCCCTAGCTAGTTTTCATATGCTGGGATGAGTGATACTACAGTGGAAGTGACTGGAATTAAATGAAAAGAAATATTTCTGAAAATGTGAATACAATAGAATTTCAGTCCTAGTGTATCTGCAATCAGATATATCAATTAGCTAATAACTGACTGTTAAAAATGCTTCTTAATGTGATGCTATTGAATAATTATTTTGGTTCTCAATCTTTCAATGAATTGTTTTTCATTAGAACACTCCAGCATTTTTTATTAAAAAAGCATGGACAATAATGTAGACACATTTCCTTGTACTTATAAAACAATATAAAACAGGTTGGCACACATTTTAACTAATGTTAGTATAATATGGAACCAAGCAATTCAAAGGCTTAGACAGAAACAATATGAGACTAAGTAAGTCCAATAAAAACAAGTGTCAAAAATTGAGGTCAAATGCTGGGTATAAATAACGTAGATAACATGCATACATGGATGTTTGAGTTTTCCACTGACCACAGCATTTTTTCATTGCTGTCCCATTGTACAGCTCAAACTGTTTACTGCTATATGCTAGGTAGATAGCTTAGAGGAGTCTGTGAGCAAAAAAGAGCGTGTCAACTCAAGTTCCTAAAGTGTGTTTCTGTGTGTGTGTGGGCGGGGGTTGGGATGAGTTTTCTGCTAAGATCACTATTGACACTTTAGCAGGGAAAACTACTAGGAGTGACACGTTGGGACTCGTTTACAGTAGTGGGTGGGAGACTGAACACAAAGCCGAAGGGTGGGGGTAGAGGGGTAAAAAGGAGGAAACCGTGAAGAGGAAGATCAGAAGAGGAACTGTGGCCCCGACTACTCATAGCTGCAACATATTATTAGACCACTTATTTAGCGATCTCAATAGACTGGCACAATTATTAGAATCTGGTTTTATTGCTTTATCACAAAGGGCAGTTTTTCTTTGCTCAGAGATTTTCTTGGGGTGTGGTGTAAGTGGGTTTGGTCATAACTGCTCTACAAGGAAAGTTCACTGTAATGCAACACCACTATCCGTATCTGTTTAGAGCTAAACTATATCTGTATTCCAGTTTGAACCAGAAGTGAGCACTTCTATGATGCCATTCTGTCTGCTGTCAGGGATGAGTACATAGACTACATAGAGCATAGGTGCATAGAGCATAGGTGCATTTTAATATGTTTAACTGAAATCACTCTCTAGTCAATAAATCTGTGAATAGGAGTGAATAGCTTATTCAACCCAACAAGCATAAAACTAGCAAGTTTTCTGAATGTAGCGTATGCTTTTGACATTATAAATTCAATAGGTCAGACAAGAGATGGATGAATGTTGTGAATTTCAGTCATTGAAGATTCATATGCAATAGTGGGTTTACTTTGCAGTAACAAACAGTGAACAAACTAGGAGATAAAAATGAGGGCAGGTAAACAGGAGACTTCTGAGATCAAATAAGGTATTTATGCCCTTATGTCAGAGGGTATCAGTTATCCCCCTTTCCCTGATCCTAGCTTCCTCTTTCTCAGTTGTATTTTCTCAATGGTAATATTTACCACTTCCAACTTACCACTTAACTCTGTTTCAGTGGTACATGTACCTCTGTCAGTGATCCCAGTTGTTCTTAACTACTTTCAGTAGTACCAGCCATCTCTCTCTCAGTGGTACCTGTCACCTGTCTTAGTCGTGCCATTGACCTCTCTATTGGAGGTCCAAATGTAGTCTCTCTCAGTTGACCCAAGTACCATTCTCTAAATGTCACGAGTTACCTAACTCTGGGCCTGGAGGACACTGTGTTTATCTGGAGCTTCCAGGGAGGGAATAGTTAATTTGCCTGACAGCAAAGGGAAATGCTTCCTTTGCTCCCACCTTCTCTTTCTTCCCCTCCCTCCTCTTCTTTCCTCCCCTTCTGTCATTCAGTCTTGTTATCCCTCCCCTTCTCTCTCTATCCAGACTCTCTCTCTCGCTCCCTCTCTCTCATGCTGTAGGTGTTTCCCTTTGTGATGGGAGTGAGTGTATATAGGGCGCAAGTGCTCTGACAAGTTCAGAGTCTCAAGGGCGCCTGCCACACACCACCCTTGAGGACTATCTGTGGTTTTACTTTTTTGCCTAAACCTTTTTCTCTTGAGTGGATTTACACTTTTTCACACCAATACCAAAATGTCAGAGGGAAGGAAAAAGGAGAGAAACGGGAGGAGAAAAGGAGGGAAGAAGGAACGCAAGGAAAAGAACAGTAATCCCATACAAGGTGAAGGTGTGTGAGCATGTATGTGTGTGGGGTGGAGTGTGTGGCTCAGGGAAGGATCTCTCACCTCATCTTGTCAAAGCTTGCTGGCTGCTTTGTCACTAGGGAGGACTTCGTAAAGCGGGCAGCATGTACGAGCACATCTGGCTGCTGTGGTGTAGCTGCGTAATTGTGCATGAATTCTGCGAGCCTCAGCCTGAGCTTTTTGATGTTCTTGGGCCTCTCTGTTCTCACGGCAAGCATTTTTGCTGCCATTCAGTTGATTTCTGCCTTTGGTAGTGTAACCTGATGAGTGCTATTGCTGCTGAAACTTGAGTGTTAGTGTATTTCCCTTACAGTCACTCATGTCTGTATTCATTCATTCATTGAAGCAGTTAACTGGGCATTCACAGACCCACAGTGCAGCACTGCTGCTGGTGAAGGAGATTGCACTGCAGGGCACCAGGGTCACTCACTGCAGGGAAACATTTACTGCTGCTGTACTGTTGCAGTGTTTATGCCTCAGCTGTCTAAATCAGTTCTAGTCACCAGTAAACTCCTGCACAACTACTCACTCTGTCTCTCTCTCCTCTCTGTGTCACACTCTCTGTCTCTATCTATGTGCCTGTAGCTCTCTAGATTTCTGCAAGCCACAACTTGTCATTGCAGGTTGACCTTAGGGTCATGGAGGAGAAAAAACCCACTTTGCATGCACGTTGATCTAATACTCTTTGATACAATGCTGCTAGACTCTTAATTTGCAAAATTATGTATACTGAGTTTTCCTTTCCCTCAACCTGTAATTTTTCCTCAAATCAGATAATTTCCAAATATAGTTCATATGGTGAGGTGTAGAAATACAGATTAATAATAATGCAATAATGGATTCCAAAATGTGGTTTTCTACTCGGTTACGTGGTTCTCCGAAACATTGCACAATTTTGCTTGGACCTGAGGTTATAGGTTTGAGAACCACTGCCATTGAAGAACAAATTTGGGTTCCCAAATGAATTGCTCTTATTGCATGGTTCTATAAAGAACCGTTTTTGTTTATGATATGTGAAAGAATGAGAGGTTTAAAGAATCTCTAAATGATGTAAAGTACTTTAAGCACTTTTTTAAATTACTTTTTTCCTATATAATATATGCAAGACACTATTAAAAATAAATCCACTTTATTTGTGGTTAGTTGTTGGTGACAACTTTCTGGAAGAGGCTTCATAGTCCACTGAGAATTCACCTTGATCTGAGATCTTTATTGAGGCCGTGCCTCAGAGAGACAAGACAGTATTGTGTTGTTTCTCATTCGTCCCTCCATCTGTGGCTTCCCACTTGGGAAGTTCCTTTTGCTCTGTCACCCTGAGGCTGTGTTCTATGCTGAGATTCCTTTTGTCATTCATTATACTTCTCCTGTTACTTTCCTCCCAAATTTTGTGACAACGGATGACCTCCTTACACACAAGTATAATATAACACAGTATGAGACACAACATCCAATGAATGTTCTGGTGTCCTCTGGAAGCGACTGCTTTTATATACTGATCTGACTCTGTTGTGAGAAGCAAAGTGGTTTGCAGTGACTTCATCTCCTCTTCTGTGTCATCTGTAACAAAGCAAACCCTGGGAGTTTTTAACACTCTCCCTGTGAGGCTAATGTTAACTCTGCATCTAGTTTTGTATCTCAACTTCTGTTTCTTCACACTGAGGCATGGCTAAATTTACCTCATCTGAATTCAGATTGTAGAAGAACAAGCATATCAAGCGGGAAATTGCAATGATTGATTCGTTTTGTCTCCAAAAGTGCAGGAGAATGGAGAAAAGTGGTGTGTTGTAGTGACAGAGGAAGGCTGTGTCCTAAATAAGATTCTGGATGAAGCATTTGTAACGTGGTGATGGGACTGAAATGCCCAATGGACCATCTGTAAGTAATACCAAAAACACACAACCATGTCACGGGTGTAAAAATCTGACATGTTCTTTCACTGTAGTATAAGTCTTGTCTCCTCTTTTGATTACTTTTAAAGTAATTATGTGAAAGACAAAGAGTGGCTGGCCATTCAGTTTAGTTCATTTTTCTACTACTATTGTTTGTTAAATATAATGCTTCATAGTGACTTATGGCATAGTGACTAAAGGCCCTATATGCCTGGATAGTAACTTTTGAGAGTAAAATATTTTTTAGCTTTTAGTTTTCTGGGCTGGCGAAACTATGAGAGGCATAGCCCTCCCAGGTTTTCTATGATCATATTTAATTCTAAGTCTTTTTCTCTGTTGTACTTATCTTGTCCACAATTAACATTATGAGCAAGGCGGAGAAAATTAGAAATTGAAATAAAATCTAGATGTCTCCATCAGTACTCAAAGCTTTAAGAACATTTATCATTATTGAATTATGTGCTTTGAGATGTTACAGGCAAGGGGCAAGTTTCTTGTAGCATTGTGGTGTGGAAATAAGTGTAAAATGGAATCGCTGTATTGATCTCAGGGCTGCAGTGCTGTTTGGGATCTCACAACAGTGGGTGATGGGAGATACTGACTGACATGCTGTGTGAAGTAATCCACGCTGGCACCCACACTGCTCAGTGTGCCTCCCAGCACAGAAACGCCTCAGGCTAGGCAAGTCAACTGTTCCTCAAAAACACACTCTGATAGTGACCCATCAGATCTCCTTTTAATTGCACGTGTGTGTCTGTGTGTGTGTGTGTTTGCGTGTGTGATTTTGCATGTAGTTGTAATGGATGTGGAAAAAGAAAAGTATTTACAAAGTACTGCTTGGTTTCAGCTGCTTGGTGACAAGCTGTATATCTGGAGAAAAACCCTTCTACCTTTAAGCTTAAAATGTGTTCATTGTGAGTGGCGTGAGGAAATATTTATGTACCCCTTTATTATTATGCCTTTATGTAAGAGTTAACTATGTATATCAGTACAAAAAACCTCATACAACTGCATGCGTCATAAAAAAGAGCATAATTGTTACATCCACGGTCAGCAGCCCTAGAGGCTGCCATTGGTTAAGTTTATGCTTGGGACTTGTATGTTGAAAATAAGGTTGCTGTATGTTCACTGTGTCTACCTTTATGTTAAGTCGCAGCTGTCTTGGGTTTCAGTTAGAGTGATTGTGCTTGTTCATTGGTTCATGTCCTAGTCTTTGCCTCAGTTCATGCCCTTGTGTCGGTCCATCGTGTTTTGGAGCCATCTTCTGTGCCCATCTTCTGTGTCTTTGCCTTGGAGTTTGTTTCTTTGTGTTTTGGCCCTTGTGCCTCCTTTGACCACGTCGTCTAAATAAAAGCCCAGACAAATAGAACCCGCATCTACGCTTCCCTGTCCTTATCCAAGGTTTCACCACAGGCATGTAGGCAGAGGTGTTCCTGCAGAGTGAGACAAGCTGGACCCAGTATTGGGGTGAACCGGCACAAGTGAGTCGGTTCTCCATTTCTGAGTTGCTGGGTGGATTCAGCTCAGAAGGCGAGGATGAAGCATATTGGGACTGCAGCAGGTCAGCGGATGTGCCAACGCTCCTGGCTCTGTGGGTAAGCTGCGGCTCACTCGTCTTCGGCCCAACCAAGGGGGAACTCCCGCTAAGGCTCACTATTTGACGAGGCGGGAGTTCTGCACCTCAAGGCATAGGAGGCGAGCACCCCCGTCTTCAGTCCGCTGATTGGGTGCCCAAGAAGCTGCCAACTTCCTCTGGGACTTATCCTCCCGCACTCAGACCCAACTTGCCTCATAAGGCGACTCTTATGCCTGTCCGGCAAACCTCCCCCATGGCTACCAGGAGCTCATGTGCCCACAGGCCACAGAGGAAGAAGGTTGCCCCCATGCTGGTGGCTCCAAAGTGCCTGGAGCCAGTGCTTCTGCCCAAACCGGCTACAACCTAGCCCACAAACCTGCACTACGGACATGGGCTATCATGCTGGCACAGAGCACTCCAGCTCCCGAGCTGGTGCTGAAGGATGTCTTCCCTTGTGCTCCTTAGGCCCCAGCACTGGTCCCCAGGCAGGCCCCCATGCCTGTATCCAGGAAGCGGGCTTCCACGCCAATTCAGAGCACGCTGAAGACGGCACCATGCCAGCCCCCAGGGGGTACGTCTTCTCTGGTACTCCGCCAGTCCACACGCTGGCTCCCAGACAGGCTCCCATGCCTGCACCCAGGAAGCGGGCTTCCATGCACATTCAGAGCTTGCCGAAGGCGATGCCAACACCGGCTCCCCCCGATGCTGCCCAAGCCGGCTCCAAGAACCGTGGGGGCCTGTTCCTTCTCCTGTTCCCTAAGCTGCAGCCCCCGTGTGTGTTCCTGAAGCTGCAGCCCCCGTGTGTGTTCCTGAAGCTGCAGCCCCCTTGTGTGTTCCTGAAGCTGCAGCCCCTGTGTGTGTTCTTGAAGCTGCAGCCCCCATTCCTGTTCCCGACGCTGCAGCCCTTGTTTCTGTTCCCAAGGTTGCAGCCCCTGTTTCTGTTCCCGATGCAGCAACCTCCGTCCCTGTGCATGATCTGAGGCCTCTTTTGCTCTGGTGTGGGCCGGGGGGCCCCTTTGGCACCTTTGTGTCTTGGGTTTCAGTTAGAGTGATTTTACTTTTACATTGGTTCATGTCCTAGTGTTGTTTGTATTTAAGTTGCCTCAGTTCATGTCCTTGTGTCGGTCCACCATTCTCTGTGCCCGTCTTCTGTGTCTTTGCCTTGGAGTTTATGTTTCCTTGTGTTTAGGACCTCTTGCCTTCTTTGAGTTTGTCATGTAAGTAAATGTCCAGAAAAATGGAACCCTGCATCTGTGCATCGCTGTCCTTATCCAAGCCCCACGTGACACTAATCAAGTCTTTTTAATATAGTGTAGTGTAATGTGGATGTAGTGCAGTCCTGGTCAAAAAAGATACTTACATTCATAGTTTTCACAAGATTTTGTGCCACACCCTTTGGGGGCACACAGGCCTTTTTTCTATTCCAGCTTATTAAATTTCAAAAAATATCAGAAAAGCATTTAGAGTGCTACAAATTATGCTCATCCCTAGCTGTGAAAATATACTTGAATTGCATTCTAACTATATATGCCTATAAATTCAAATAACACATGTGTATGTTTTTGTACATTTTCTATGCGAATAATTCCTACAGTAAAATAGAGATTAACTACAATTTCACCAAACTATTTCATTTAGCTTATTGAAGTTACATTTGCAGGAAAGGTAATAGAAAATTACATGGAAAATAATAGAATAAAACAACCTGTTTTGTCAGTTTTGTAATTGAAATTCTAGACCAAATATCTCTTAATTCGCTGGGTTTAATATGTTGTGAAAAATAAAACATGACACAAACAGTAATTTACAAATATGGATTGTAAATTGTCTGGATTGTAAACTGCAAAGCACTCCTGTATGGTAAGTGGAGCAGCATATAAAGTGTACATACAAGGTATGTGTACCTAATGAAGAGGGTTGTCTGTGGATATGTAGTTACATACTGACATTCTGAAAACAGGTTGTGTGGGTACGTGTGTGTGTGTGTGTGTGTGTGTGTGTTGGTAATAGCATGGTTTTATAATTTTCTTACTGAGTAGTTTTATACTGTTTCAGTATCCATAATTATACTGTTCCCTCTTGTTGTGGGAACGTGTGGCTGACCTAAAATGAGTAATTGAAAAAAGATTAATATTATAGAACAGACAGTTCTTGAATGGTTAACCAGTCTGGCCCATTCCAACAAAAGAGCTACTGTAACAAATATTTCTGAAAACAGTTAATGGTGGCTGCGATAGAAAGGTGTTAGAACACACAGTGCATCGCACCTGTGCAGTCACAGGCCAATTAGAGTGCCCAAACTGAGCCCTGTGTACTGCCAAAAGTGGCAACAGTGGGCACATGTGCATCATAAGTGGACCTTAGACCAGTGGAAGAAAGTTGTCTGGTCAGATGAATTATGTTTGTGTGTGTGCGTCTTATACCCGGGAGATGAGATGGGATCAGGATGAACAGGAAGACGTCCTGAGGGAAGAAGCAGGGGAGGTAGTTTGTGCTCTGTACAATATTCTTCTGGGAAATCTTGGGTCCTGGCATTCATGTGGATGTTACTTTCACACATACCACCTACCTAAATATTATTTCAGATCAGGTACATCCCTTCATGACAATGGTATTCCCAGATAACAGTGGTCTTTTTCAGCATAATAATTCACTCTGCCACACTGCAAAATTTGTTCAGGAATGATTCTATGATTTGTAATTGTATCATATTTGTTTCTGCTATATTAAAACATTGCTTAAAAAAGTTTTGTACTGTTGATTTGGGACTTAAACATTAATTGTGACATAAATATAAAAATAGTGCAGAAATGATATAATATACTTTATTTATATATAATATACATACCTTTGTACATTTTCATATGTAAAATGATACAAAATTATCATGTTCTATGTGCAGCAGTAAGCTACATGAAAAAGCTACAGCAGGTCATAATTACCTGTGGGTTGACTGATTCTCAGTGAGATTTGCGATCTGCACTCCATTTTTCTTGCTTGAGTGGAAAAAAAAGCTTGTTTCCAAGAAACCTGTTAAATGTCTGTGGAATGCCCTCTTCACAGTGTGCCATGTCACACTGTGGCTATGACACACCAATAGGTTCCTTGTAAAAGCAATCCTGGTAAAGGAAGTGGCAATTTATGTTGCATCCAAACATCAATGCATCCAGTAAGGTTTTTTGCATTTTTTTGTCCCTCCATCCTCGTCTTTGCCTAAAACACAGGGTTCATACTGAGCCTTGGCACTAGCCCTGAGGTTATGTATTTTAATTATGGGCAGGGCCACAGAGAAAGTGTCATGCGTCTGATAAAGTGTGATGATTATGTTAAAGGGCTGGTGAAATATGATATCTGTTGGCTTCTCTGGCTACAGTGCAGAGGTAACACATACAGTTGCACCATGCCTCTGTATGTTCTGAGGCACAAGGAGCTGTCACAGTCTCCCCAGCCACATTCAAAGGTGAGGGCAATTACAAAGAAGCAATAAAGTCAGCAGTGTTTTTTTGGTCAATTTTTATCCAAAATTAAACATAGTTTAATTAAATGATCACAATTAAAATTGTGACCATCACAGAAAAAAGGGAAAGGGAAAAAAGGAAAGGGAGAAAAAACTGCATTAGGTAATTTTGGAAACTTTGTTTTAGTCCATTTGTTATGCAGTGTTCACGCAGTATAATGGGCAGGTGGCATATTTAAAAATGATAACTCTAACTTAATAACTCACATTTTATTGTCATTATTGTCATGGTCTTTGGTTATGGGAGTTTTACCTGGAGGTCGTTTTACAAATGTGCTGCTTATTACAGCTTGCACAGTTTACATCACTTCATTCAGTTTTCGTATACTTTATATTAGCTGAAAAACATGGCATTATTTGTTTTTTCACAGAAACGTATGATTCGGAAAACTGCATAAAGCCAAGTATCAGACGTTTTGTTAGAACAAGAGCAAGTACCAGCAGGAATGTGCAGGAAATGGCATGGCACAATATGTTTGTGTGTTAAAAAAGGTATCATTCAACATTTCAAGAAGCTTCTATAATCACACAGCCCACTGTGCTCCAGCTCCAGGCCAAGCACTGTAACTATTATATCTGACCCAGCCACCAGATACTGTGTGTGTATGTGTGTGTGTGTGTGTGTGTGTGTGTGTGTGTGTGTGTGTGTGTGTGTGTGTGTGTGTGTGTGTGTGTGTGTGTGTCTGTGTGTGTGTGGTGTGACCGTTGTGATCTGTCTGATCCACTCACTGACTCAGCTGAGATGCGTCTCGCTTGCTGCATGAGCAGCAACATGCACAGCATGCCCCTAGAGACCTACTTACCCTTAAAGCATGCTAGGCACTGATACACACACCTATGACTTACAGTGGAGGAAATAATTATTTGATCCCCTGCTGAATTTGTGAGTTTGCTGTCTTACAAACAAATGAGGTACTTTCATTTTTAGGGAGAGAAAAAAATAAAGAAAAACATGTTACATAAAAATTGATTTGCATGTCATTGAGTTAAATAAGTATATGATCCCCTACAACCCCACTAGCTCCTACAGACTGGCTGTGTGCCCATGCTGTAACAGACTACAATCAATCTATCAATTAGCCTTATTCAGCCCGCGGCCTTGTTGAATCGAAAACGAGGCTATGAGGGATAGAAGCTGACTATGGCGCATTGTTGTGTACGGGAATGTCATTATTTAGCCGTCAGAATATAGGGAATACGTCATTTCCACAGGACAAAGAACAAAAGAAAATTCGACGGAGCATAGGACCTAACTTTCAGGTAACAATATTGCATTTATCTTATGTTTATCTTACTATAAACACATACATATGCTAAAATAAGCTTAAGTATGCTGTTTTATGACAACGTAAGGTTAAATATCTGTTTCACTTACGATCGCTAGGTTTTCCTTTTGTAAGACCGCTGAGTCCAGGTAAACATGGACGGAACTGAACCTTCCTTTAGCTTCTTAATTCCAAAACAGCATATTTAAGCTTATTTTAGCATATGTATGAGTTTATAAGAAGATAAACATGCACACGTTAGCAATTAGCCAATAGCTAGTATCCACGGTCATTTTCTTAAATAAATGCAATATTGTCACCTGAGGGCGGCACGGTGGCGCAGGGGTTAGCGCTGTTGCCTCACAGCGAGAAGGTCCTGGGTTCGACTCCCGGGTCGGGCGCAGGGTCTTTCTGTGTGGAGTTTGCAGGTTCTCCCCGTTACCGTGTGGGTTTCCTCCGGGGACTCTGGTTTCCTCCCACCACCAAGCAGTGTCTTGCCTCATTGGGTGAGGACGATCATGAGAAAGGTGAGGGATCAGCCCAGAACAACACGAGAGTAGCTTGTTAATGATCTGAAGGCAGCTGGGACCACTAGGAACACACTAAGAACACCATTGCTAACACACATCATAATACATCATAATGGTTTGAAATCTTGCAGGTCCCCCTGCTCAAGAAGGCACATGTACAGCCAATCTTAAGTTTGCCAGTAAACATCTAAATGATTCAGAGAAGGCTTGGGAGAAAGTGCTGTGGTCAGATGAGACCAAAATCAAGCTCTTTGGCATCAACTCGACCCTCCGTGTTAGGAGAAAGAGAAAGGCTGAGTATGACCTGAAGAACATCCCACAGTGGTCCCAACTGCCTTCAGATCATTAACAAGCTTCTCCCGTGTAGTTCTGGGCTGATCCCTCACCTTTCTCATGATCGTCCTCACCCTATGAGGCAAGATACTGCATGGAGCTCCAGACTGAGGGCAATTGATGGTCGTTTTATAATTCTTCCATTTCTGAATAATCACACCAACTGTTATCACCTTCTCACCAAGCTTCTTGCTGTCTTGTAACCTATTCCAGCCTTGTGCAGATCTACAATCTTGTCCCCTGGTCTTGCCCATGAAAGAAGCTGATTCTGTGGACAGGTGTGCTTTATACACATAACGAGTTAAGATCAGGAGTATCTATAATTGATAGTCTGTAGGAGGCACAAGTAGGGGGTCAAATGCTTATTTAACTCAATGACATGCAAATCAATTTACAACTTTTATGTAACATGTTTTTTTCTTGATTTTTGGTTGATCTTCTGTTTCTCTTTATAAAAAATGAAACGACCTCATAAATTAGAGACTGTTCTTTTTTTTGTATGTCAGCTAACTCAGCTAAAGCTAGCTTTTCCTGTCACACTAACCACCGTGCAGCAGGGAGAACCACAAGCTTTTGTTCATCTAGCAGAGTCTTACAAATGTTAAGCAGTAAGCTCTGTAGGCTTTTCAAAGAATGTGCATAGCTTCATAGTGTCAGTAGAAACCTAAGATGTAACAACACTGTAACTACACTTCAAACATTGTGGCCAGGAATCTCATGTCATTTTTGTTACTATAACGCGCTAGGAGTCATTGGCTTCAGAGTAAGATCGGGAATGCCAGAGTCATTCCACCAAACAAAATTTAGTAGCACTGATAAAAGGGCCAGACACGCCTGACTGTTTTAGGACAAATCCATCAGGATTTTTAATTTTATCTCATTACATGTGTGTGGCTGTTTATTTACTGTGTCTCTTCTGGTGCATTGATTCAGATATCATCTATTTGTGGCAAAATGATGTTGCATTGTGTTTATTTCATTCAAATGTGTATAAAATTTCCACATGAATAAAATATATTACTTCAACAGTTCTTTCCAAAATGAGTGAGCTGTGTCAATGTAATCTCTTTAGTCATATTGAAATGATATATTCATTTGGAACAACTTAATTTAATGCACTACTTCTGTGGGGAAAATGACTACAAAATATGCAGTGAAGGGCTCAGGCTACTTGTTTTGATGGCCTACAAAGGTCACAGCTCTGATGCTAATCCGGCCCTCTGGGAACACTTAGTATACCCTCTATTACTTATCATACCTCCTACCTCCTCACTAACCAAAGAATAAGCAAGAAGTCTAGGCTTGTGGCAATTAAAGCGACCCTTGTGGTGACCTCACTTCACTTCAGCTTTTTTTTTTTGGCTGAGCATGCAGACTGTTTTGTTTCCTTACTTCCTGTTAGCCATTATTTGCTAGCATGTTCCCTCATGCCTCTCAGTGTTGTTTTTTATGACATAGCAAAATATCATGAATAATAAAACAATAAAATATAAAGTCAGTGCTCCTGTACTTACTGTTAGCCTATTTGCTTGAATTTGCCCTATTAGCTGTAAGTTTTTTGTTTGTTTGTTTGTTTTTCCAGTGGATTTGTGTGTTTGTTGGTGAGTTAATTTCACCTGCCCCAGTGTCTCTTTTACATAAAGACTGAAAACATTTTGAAGACATACTACCCTCCCTGTTCACAAATACTTAGAAAGACTCCATCCAAAATTTACGCATGGAGCATGGAGTTGGTTATTTCTTTTTTTTTAAAGTCAAATGCTTCAGTAACTGGTGTTTTAGCTTCACAACACAAAACATTAACAAACTTCAAATCATCATAGTTAATCCATAGTCATTACTTGATACTTGCTTAAGGGTAAAAGAAAAAAAATAGTATCCAGTCGGTTATGAAATTTGAGCCACATTCACTGAGTAAATAACAGATGTGGCCAATGTAATTATGTGATCAGGTTCTGATGCACTGTCCAGCTTAAATCAATAAATGAGAAGCAACACAATGTGTTTGTATTAATGCTAAATGAGCATGCATATTATGCCTTTCCCACTCTCTCTCTCTCTCTCTCTCTTTCTCTCTCTGTCACTACAGGTGGTCCTACACTAAAGCCTATGAGGAACCCGGTGGTGGTTGAGGAGGGGAGCAGGCTAACCATGAGGTGTGAAGCCTCGGGCACCCCTCCCCTTTCCTACAAATGGTACAAAGATGGCACTGTTCTGAAAAAGAGCAAAGAAGTCAAGATCAAAGGAAGCAAGTAAGTCAGTGCAATTAGTGATGTGGACATGAGTCTGGATTATGATAATTACATGGGAAGCACAGATTGACAGTACACTGCAAAAATATGTAGTTCTTGGAGTTGTGGATTGTGGGAAAAGAAAAAAAAACATTTGATGTACACACACTGCCGAAGCACAATTTGAACCTTTCTTATAGATGATTTGAGCATGCTGAAATGAGGGACATGGAGGAGTGCATACTTACAGAGCATTCCATATTATCAGACATTATTTGTCATGCTCGCCACTGGCTGGATTGCAGTCGTATAATGGCCTACAGCAGCGCTGGACTGGCCATCGGGCATACCAGGCCGGCGCGGAATCCCGTCAGCACCCCCCGTACCTGGAAGAACGATAGCGAGTGGGGCCCCGGGGGTGCAAAATCCGATAGCAGCAACCCCCCACCCCCACCCCACAGAAGGAGTTCGAGGGTGGCCCCAGCACGGAATTCAGTCTGCACCATTACCCCCACCCCCTGGGAACGACAGCCTGGTGGGCCAGTCTCGCATCAAAATGCCCAGGCCGATTTTTTGTCCCCCAGTTGTATAAAGCGGTACATTAAGACCTTTTGCATCTCCTTGAGAGAGCTCTGTTTTAACTTCTTCTCTGTTGTTGCTAAGTGTCATGTTTTGGGCTCAGGACTTTTTCCCATGACTCTGCTGTCTCTCTGTTGTAGGAAAAACTCCAAGGTCCAGATTGCCAGTGCGAGGCTGGAGGACTCTGGGAATTACATGTGTGTGGTGGAAAATGATGGGGGGAGCAGCAACAGCACAAGCACAGTTCATGTCCAAAGCAGTAAGTAGCAGACCATCACTTGATGATAATGATCCAATTCTGTGTTTCTCTATCAGGTTTATTTTCTTGAGCAAAGCTTACTGCCCAAAGGAAATATCTGTTTTACTGATGTCACAGAAACACAAAGAATGAAGATCCAATCCACTAACTAATAAATTTGGTAATTTGTTTTAATATTTTTACTTTATACTCTGCACTGGCAGGTGAACAGTGTTATTGTCTTACAATTTGGGAAGTCTTCTTGCTGAGTGCATTTTTGAAGGATGTAAAAGGATGCTGACTAAAATCTTTCTGTTGGAACATCTTTCCATTGTATGTTAATATACATCAACATTGTTACTCTTTTATTCACCAAGTGATTTTGGAACCCCACAATGTTTTTTGTTTTATGTTTTAAAACATATTCCTCTGACACTATTAAAAATAGATCAAATGTCCTCTGTAGCCTTTAACAGAAATACAGTATACCTAGTGCCTGGCTAACAGACCATGGAGTACTGGAGTACTAACCCTAACCCTAACCCTAACCCAACTGAAAATACATCAGAATACAGCAAGGCGTCCAGCAGCTAGATAGACTAGTCTGATTTTTATTAACAAATTCCACTTCACAGTTTATATTATCCATAGCTGTGATGATGACACTATATAAACGCTAACCTCCATATTAATTTCTTACAAAAAAACATGTTGTTGTTTGGTCAGGAGTGAAAAGTTATAGATGAAATTATATAGATTAGATTATTTGCAGAATCAAACACAGTTATTCTGTTGAATATTCCCCAAAAATTCCTTTTTTGGCATCCATTTCTCATCCTTGTATTTTTTCTGCTTCTCTTCATATTTTTTCTTTCTTTGGATACCACTCTGTAGTCTATTTTATCTTTTATCTTTGGTATTGCTCCTTATTTTCTCTTTGGTGTACTTGCAGACTACATGTACTGATTCCTGCCAGATAGGTTTGTGGAATATGTGCAGATCCTGTAGTGTAGATCACTCTGGCACACAAAGTCTTGATTCTAGAGAGTTCTTGTCTGATGAGCTATGGAGTGATTTCACTCTCCCTCTCTATGCTAAGGTAACAACTTAGCTGTGTTGCCAAGGTGTTGTCTGGTGGGCAATTATAAACTGCAATTTTAAATGCGAGATATAGTTTTCTGCTATGTCCACGCACCATTGCTTTCTCTTCTTTTGTATAGGGGTTGTTTGAGCAAGACTGAACTGAACTCTGAAAGATAATTTGGCTGTCACATTTGTCTTAAGGGGAACCTTGCCATGGGGTACACCTATTTGTTTCCTCGAATGTGTATTAGTCTTGTATTAGCTTTTTTTTCAGCTCTGTTCCAATCATGGGGCCTTCTGTACTGTGAGGGTAATTTTGAGAGATGCACTTTTTTCTTTTGAGAGACGAACTCAATTTTCTTTTCGTAATACCACACAGTCACAGCCTGTGCACTGTCTAAGCAATACTAATTGCAGGGCCAATTAAGTTGTCTTTGGGAAATGGATTAGCAGTCTTTGTCCAGGGGCACACCTACTCTATCAGCGGTTGACCAATCTCTGGATGTATTTCAGGGTGCCCCGTCTGAGACCTTCGTAGCTGTTAACTTGCTCTTTTCTCACCTTGGTAAAGTGCCTCAGTGTTTTCCTCACTTGGACAATATGGGTGCAATGTATGTGTGTTTGGAGAGTAGCGTTTCTAAAGAAGTTTTTAAATAAAATACCCTGTTAAAGTTTTGTTTTTTTTCTTAGAACTGTACATTCAAGACAATGACTGTTCAAAACACTTTATTTTTAAGAATACACATTATAGGTGTAGCCAAACAAATAAAAAGCTAACTAAAGGCTGCCCATAAAGCCCTACAAATGTCAAGGGTGCTTAAGCAACTGTATAGCTGGCTAGGTTTTTTCATCAACAGATCAAAATGAAATTAAACAATGTGTAAATTACTGAGATATCTCCTAAAAATGCAAAGAAATTGCATTTATGACTGCTGTGAAAAGTGGTTAACTCACAGAAAAAAATTATTAATTCATTTAATGTTGACATTTTTCAGTTTGTAATTCAAATACCTATTTTGGTTTATTTGGTGCTTAAGTGGTTCTAGGCTGTATAAGTGGTTCTAGGCTCTATGCACCTCAAGGAGTAGCTTTTCTCATTATCAGTTAACTGCCTCTTCCTTAAATATCTGAATAACCAGGTTTCTGTTGAACATTTGGCAACGTGTTTAGAGATATCTACATACTGGAATTTCTAGGGCCTTATAAGTATTATCTGAAGTGAACACATGTGATGTTATATTATGTTGGAAATAAAAAGGTTGGGTGGTTACAAAGATATTTTATTAAGGCTATGGTTCCTGCCACAACAATGAGAGTGAATCCAAACAAACCAGTCTGTGTGACTGTGGGTCCATGTGTGCTTATGTATTTGAAGGACTGAGGGAGTGGGCGTGGATGTGGATGTGCATGTGTGCCTGTGTTTATGTGGGGTTTTCCTTATATCTGTAAGTGCATAGTTGGCTGCTTTTCCACAGTGAGGTTACTCCTGTTATCTTTTATCCCAGGTATGGCTGATATTGTGCAAGCACCTGTGCTGTGTACAGAATGTAGCAGACTGCACTAAACAATTCTTACTTGCAGTGTCAGGGGAAACAAGATAGTGATGGCTTTGTAAAACAGCTTTTTAAAAAACTAAACTTCATCAGTTTTTTTTAATTGATGAGACAAAAATAATTTATTTTGTTTACTAAAGTTATGGTTAGATTTCAAAAGCTTGCTAGAGAGAGCGTTATACAAAGCCTCATCTTCCTTCAGTATTGCCTGCTAGCTAATAATCCCTCTATCACACAATGCTAGCCCAAGCTTTTTTTCGAGAGTCCGGGAGCAGCCGTATGTTTTCAGCATGCTCCTAACCCAAAAGTATTCAACAGCTCAGTGTGCTTGAAGACAGCTCAATGCACTAGCATTGACCTTCTCCGAGGCATGGTACCCTTCCACGGCCACCTTTATTCTCTTTATAAAGAAGAGCAAAAAAACATGGAAGATTATGTCAGTGAAGGTCTCCGTCAGGGAACTATTCGTCCCTCCACCTCTCCAGCAGCCGCGGGATTCTTTTTTGTTAAAAAGAAAGATGGGGGTCTTCGCCCCTGTGTTGACTATCGGGGGGCTAAATAAAATCACAGTGAAGAACCGTCATCCACTCCCTCTTACCAGCACCGCCCTGGACGCCCTCTCTGGTGCATCCATCTTCACAAAACTGAATCTTAGGAGTGCTTATAACCTCGTCCGCATTAGGGAGGGTGATGAGTGGAAGACGGCCTTCATAACTCCCACCGGCCATTATGAGACGCTGGTAATGCCATTCGGCTTGTGCAACCCAAGCCACCCAAGCCTTTCATCATCTTTGCCAACTCTTCACTTCAGCACCTGTTCTCACCCATCCGGACTCTGCTAAGCCATTCGTTGTGGAGGTGGACGCCTCTGATGTGGGCGTAGGAGCCATTCTCTCCCAATGAGGTCCAGACCAGAAACTGCATCCTTGCAGTTTCTTCTCCAGAAAATTCAACCCCACTCAACAGCGTAGGGTAGGGGACCGTGAACTGTTGGCCATCAAGTGGGCTCTGGAGGAATGGCGTAACTGGCTCCAGGGCGGCGGTGACCCGTTCATTGTCTGGACAGACCATCAAAATCTTATCAGCATCCAACAGGCAAAACAACTCAACCCTCGGCAGGCACAGTGGGCACTGTTTTTTGAACAGTTTCACTTTACCATCTCCTACCACCCGGGGTCGAAAAATACTAAAGCTGATGCTCTCTCCCGTCAACACCAGAGGGAGAGTCCCCGTGTGGACCCCGCGCCTGTTCTTCCACCTGAGATGGTTGTTTTGCCCCCCCCCCGGTGGGAGTTGGAAGATCGTGTCTGCCAGGGCCAGGCCTTGGAGCCCCCACCTGCTGAAACTCCTCGTGGGCGACTTTATGTTCCTGTGGCCCTCCGTCCCGAGATCCTTCAGTGGGCTCACTCCACTGTGATTGTCAGCCACCCAGGAATTCAGAGGACATTCTCCCTCCTTCAACGCGCGTTTTGGTGGCCAAACATGCGTAAGGACGTCCAGGAGTTCGTTCAAGCCTGTACAGTGTGTACTGGATCGAAGACCTCTAACCAAACAAGTTTAGGAGAACTTCATCCGTTACCTTGGTCCCATATTGCCCTAGATTTTGTAACCGGACTTCCTGGATCTGAAGGCAAGGACACCATATTAACTATAGTGGACCGTTTCTCCAAGGCCATGCACCTGGTCGCACTTCAGGGGCTGCCCACTGCTAAAACCACCGCAGAACTTATATTAGAGCACGTAGTCCGCTTGCATGGGTTCCCCCAGGACATCGTCTGAGGCAGAGGGACCCAGTTCACAGCCAAGTTCTGGAAGGCCTTCTGCCATCTGATCGAGTCTACCTGCAGCTTGTCATCTGGTTACCACCCTCAGACTAACGGTCAGACGGAGTGGACCAACCAACAGCTGGAACGCTTCCTCAGATGTTTTGTGGCAGATCATCAGCACTCCTGGGCCCGCTACCTCATGTGGGCTGAGTTGTCTCACAATCTGCTGACCTCCTCAGCCACTGGCCTCAGTCCATTTGAGGTATGCAGTGGTTTCCAACCTCCTATGTCTGTGCACCAGGAACAGGAGGTTGATGTACCGTTGGCCCAACAGTTGGTCCACAGGTGTCGTCGGCTCTGGCCCAACGCTCGTGATGCCATCCAGAGAGCCAATACTCGCTATACCCAACAACATCGCCGTCGACACCCCCCGGGATGGTTGTTTCATGTTGGTGACAGGGTCTGGCTCTCCACTCATCATCTACACCTTCGTACGGAATCCAAAAAACTTTCATCCTATTTCATTGGACCCTACCATATCACTCATAGGATAAACCCTGTCACCTTCCGGCTCCAGCTGCCTGCCTCTCTTCAGATCCATCCCGTGTTTCATTCATCACTCCTCAAGCCCTTCATGATGTCCCCTTTGGTTCCGCCTACCCCTGATCCTCCTCCTCCTAGGATTATACCGTCTGGCGGATCCGTGACTCGTGGCGCCGTGGTCGTGGCACCCAGTACCTTGTGGACTGGGAGGGTTATGGTCCGGAAGAGCGTTCCTGGGTTCCTGGTCGGTTTATTCTGGATCCATTTCTCATCCGGGACTACAGTCAGCGGGTATCCTCCCTGCTGGGTCCGTCTGGTGACGGTCCTGGACGGGGGGTACTGTCACATGCACCAGTCACGTGACACGCACGGGTCACAGGAAATGAGCGTGTCACAGCAGGAAATAGGTTGATTCACGTTGCTCATTCATTGAGTCTCATTCACCATCTATCCTGTTGCCATTCCTGGGTTTCGTGAGTACTCACTATCATACCTATTGTGCGCATGAACGTTAACGTGTGTTCCGGTGGGAATCTTAACTCTTGTGAGAGCGTTTGCAGATCAAAGTGCGTGATTCAACCAGTCCTCTCGCGTCTATCTGCGCCTGGGCTCATACCTGACGCTACACGGGCAAAACCGGTGGTTAAGGTACGTTCTTGTGTACTTACTTTTGTGACAATATTTTTTTTTATTGATGAGACAAAAACAATTTGTTTTATTTACTGAAGTTATGGCGTAGCATGGTTCCTGGCATAACCTCATGGTTTTTTTGACAGGTAATTTTAAACTCCTTCAGTATTTTTCTGTGAATTGTCTTCTTGTTGCTTGTACTATGGGAATGTGGGGTGATTTAAAGTGGCCTGTACAAAAAAGGCCACAAAATAATTTGTAATATAAATAAAAACAAAGCTAAGGGCAAATCCCAAAATTCTATTAGCTTAAACTAGCATAAACAAGCTTCCTACTTGACTGTAAGGGAGTAAGAGCCTCATCCATATAGTAGGTACATCTGTAGAAAGAAAACACTGGGTAAGGGGGTTGATGCAGCAGCCTGGTGTAGCAACAGATTAATATAACAGTGTAGGAAACACTTTGAACAGACAGTGTATGCTAAAATGTTTTTCTGCATAACCCAGTCAGCTGTAAGGGAGTGGTGGGGGGAGTGAATACAAGAAGCACGCTCTTATTGTTTGTGTGTTTTTCCTGTTCTGCTGAACAGCAAAGAAGGCAAGGCCTTAATTTATTTGGCACACTGTAGGATTTCCATCCTAAGGTCATCAATGAAATAGCAACTGCTGTGCAGGAGGCTGCAGTGTGAGGATGTGTACCTGCCTGAAATGGAAAGAAATGACAGATAGAGAGAGAAGTAGAGATGTGAGACATATAGAGAGAAAGAATGAGAGATAGAAATGAGCCAGGTGAAAAGATTAATAGGAGTGAATGAGAAAGAAATACAATGGAGAGCGAGAGAGAGAATTGAGAGAGAACTGAGGGTACAGAATGACAGAGAGAGGAATGGGTGAGAAAGAGAACATGGAGATGGAAGAAAAGGGGACTGAGGGAAATACAGAGAGGGATAGAGAGAAGAAGACAGAGAGAAGAAAAAAGAGATCCAGCTGCTTTGTAGAGGCAGCCGCTTCACACAGATTTTGTAATGCAGCTGTAGATCAGATGCATCCTTGTCCCCAGAGATAATTTTTATTTGTGCTTGCACTGCTGATATGATGCACAAAATTAATCTGTCTTCTTCCTTCTGCTTAGTCTTCCTTAAATTCTTCCTTTCTTAACAATTATTATAACTTATATAACTAATATAATAACAAAAAATATAATATATGAATTAGATTGTAAGTACAAATAAAAAGAGGTAGTTATTCTTATGTTTACTTTGATGTTTATTTCATTACAGACAGTATTTCTTTTTTCAGGTTTTGTCTAGTCAACTTCATTTTGCATATAAATGTTGGAACAGCAAAGCATTTACCACACTGTAATGTTGCCCTTAAAAATGTTTTGGAACTGAAGATGCCAAGCAATTAATTGTTTCAGGTGTTATTTTGTATGGAAAATTAAAAGCACAAAAATTGATATGGCAATTCATTTTGCATTTGGCAATTCAATATTCAGTCGGAAAGTGTAATTTGAAATTACATTTTGCAATTAGCAATTCAATGTGCGTGCTGATGCAATTCATTTAAAAATATTTTGAATAAAAAATAGAATAACAATTCACTGAAATGTGTTTTGTATTGCCCTGAGTTTTTTGCCTTTGTAGCCTTAGAGGGTAAAAATGGACAGATATTTAACAGGTACTAAAAGATAAACAGGTGATGCTTCTGAGAGAAAGAGGCAAGTCCCGGCAATAACCGGCAAAAAACAGGGGACCTGAACAAGGAAGTGACATTGTTAGTGAAGGCCCGCCTTAATGAGCGCTCTGACCGTTGTCAATAGGGTTTTTCTCCCTAACTTGCAATGCAATTCCTGGGGTGCTATTGCATTTGAATAAAGAGGCATAAAGCCCATGGCAATATGAAATACAAATCAGTACCTTGTTATTCTATTTATTATTCAAAATATTTTAAAATGAATTGAGGATTACATCAGTACTTTGCACATTGTATTGCCAATTGCAAAATGTATTTTCAAATTACATGGTCTGATTGAATATTGAATTGCCAATTGCAAAATTAATTGCCATTTGAATTTTTGTGCTTATAATCTTCCAGAATTTTGTGTCGTTCATCCTGCAAGTATGTCATAAGGTGTATGACAGTATGGGATCTTTTCGTTTCAAAATTCTAAAATGCAGGTCCATTTAACGTGTCCGGCATCACTAAAATGATAAAGCTTGACAAGGAGGATGTCTAAGGAGTGTGTGCGCAGCAGGGGCCAGTTATCCAAGACAGAAGGTTCACTGATGGCCAATGAGAACAAAAGCAATCATCTCACTCACGTTTAATGACAGAGATATTCTGTTAAAAAGCCAGTTCTAAACTTTCAACCAAATCCTGGTTTGTCAGAGAAGGAGATCTTTAATTATGATTATTATATTTGTTTTTTGTAGAAACATCAGAAATATTTTCTCCCAAAAATCTTTGTAATGTTCTTTTTTAAGAAATTGGGAAAGGGTTTTCCAATATATGTCCTCTGTTATTATTTTCAACTCATTATTCCCAAAATTGTTACAAATGTAAATACAAGACTTTGAAATGAAACTCTTCAAATGTAATTCACTATGTAAATAACAATGTAACTGTATTGAAATCAGTATGCTGTAAGTATTTTACAGCATAGCAAAACAGCAGTACGAAACCTAGACTTCAAAGAGTTAAACCGCCTGTATATATTGAAAGGCTGTTATTTTAACCTTTATCTTAAACACAGCCTTCCTCTCCTATCCAACCACACAGGCCTGTTTATTCATTATCTGAGGGGAGGACTTAGCAGAATATGAATAAAAAAAAAAACACCAACCAAGCATGTAACTGTGCACACCTTCACCTGTTGCTCGTCAGGTCTGGGGCCGCCAGGGACTTAGTTTAAGTTTATTCCTGAACACACCAGGTTTTAGTTAAATAATCATTTGTGGCAGCTGGCGGTGTGTTCAGGAGAACTGTTTGGTGATTGGGCTGGGTGTTAGGCTAGAGTTTGACTGACCTGCGTTGTCGGTCAACCCTTGCTTTTATCCTCACCTTTAGTAGAAGTTTGAGCTTACTTTGTTCTACAGAACAGAAGTTTTGAGTTTGGCTCTCAAACTTGTTTTGGTTCTGTTTAATAAAGATGAAGTGTTTTGAATACACCTGGTGCCATTGTGCCTGTCCTATGTGCCTGGATGAGGAGAAGGAGGGGACGAAACGTGACAGATTGACCGACCTGTCAAACGGGCACGGCAGGCTGGAGGACGAGCCCCTGGAATTGTATGGGGTGCTCGAGGAAAAGGAACAGTTTGTCTGGAGTGGGGCAAGCTGGACACAGCTTGGGAGTAAGCCATCGAGGACGAGCCGGTTTTGTACCGCAGAGCTGTAATGTGGTGGAGAGTCGGAGGATGAAGTGGAGGACCTGGGCTTTGGGTGGTACGGGTGGATTGATGGATCTCCAATTATAGACCCGGAGCGAATTGTGGAACCCCTCGTCCCTGGCTCATCCACGGTGGAGCTCCCACTTTTGCTCACCGAGAGGCGAGGTGGGACATCCGCAGTCCGGCGAAGTAAGGGACATGGAGGTCAGTGTCGCTCACGTCATCCACCTGGTCACCAGCTGCCTGGGAAGTCTAGGACTTCCTCCAGCACTCCACCACTCGTGCTCGTGCCCAGTGCGCCTCAGAAGGTGAGCCCTCACCTGGGGCAGCGAGCCTCACTAGTGAACTGCCCAGGGCACTAGGACCCCAAGCAACTCTCAACTTGAGGTGCTGCCCCCACCTAAGGTGCCACCCACTGCAGCATCCCAGGGCCCAAAGACTCTGTGCACGCTGGTGCTCCAGGCACTACCATTGGGACATGCGCAGGCCCGCATGCCAGAAGGGGAAACGGAGCGAGAGAGGCTCGCCACAGAGCACCAGAGCGTCAATGCTGAGTTCACAAGCGCTGACACCACACTCTTCAGTGCTGGTGACACCATGCTCCCAAGCGCTGAGACAAAGCAGCCCTTCTCCCCATTCCACGAGATGTCTCAGCACGTCCTGTGCCTCCATGTCGCTGCAGTAGCAGCGGAGCGAGAGCACGCGGCTGCAATCCCGAGCATCGAGGCAGTGCTACAGTGACCCATGCCTGCACCCCGGAGACGGCTGCAGCTTCCAACGGCAACCCCCCGGCTTCATCCACCAGCACCAGGTAGCGTAGCGGGGGTTAGGGTAGGGGCGAGAGCAGGCAGCCTGGAGCCAGTAGATTTATTAGGCCCATTAGAGGAGCCACTAGGCTCTTTAGCTCAGCCACTACAGCCTATGACAGCCCAGCAGCTTAGCCTGTTAGCTGTGCAGGTTAGCCTTTTAGCCCAGCCGCTTAAGCCATTAGCCACTACTGCAATGCCTTTAGCCAATACTGAGGGGCCTTTAACCACTACTGCGGGACAAGATAGCACAGCAGAGGCCCGGGAGGGGCTAGACAGAGCAGCAGAGGCCCAATGCGACCTAGGTAGCGCAGCAGAGGCCCAGGGCAGGCTAGGTAGTGCAGCAGAGGCCCGGGGCGGGATGGCTAGAGCCGCAGGAAGGGAGCTAGTAGCCGCTAGGGAGGGGACTAAAGAGGCCAGAGAGGGGCTTAGAAAGGCCAGTGAGGGACTTATAGCAGTACCAAAGGGGCCTTTAGCCAACCAAGAGAGGCCTGAAACCCCACCAGGGGAAGGGGGTTTTCCCCAAGTATTTGGGGAGGGGGGTACTAGGGTTATTGAGAGCTCTGGAGGAGCTCCTTGGCAGAAAGAGGAGCTCCCGGCAGGAGGTTCCGCACCAGAGGAATGTGAGGGGTTCCCTGCAGAAGGGCTCCTAGGAAGGGGTCCCGCCCAGGGGAACAAAGAGGAGCTCCCAATAGGGGGCTCCATCCCTGAGGACAAAAAGGAGATTCCGGTAGGGGGCTCCGCACTTGAGAACATTTCCCCCTACTGGACAAAGATGGGCTCACCACAGAGGAGCTTCCTGGAGGAGGCTTTGCCCCCGAGGACAGAGAGGGGCTCCCGAATGGGAGCTCCCCATATAAGGACTGGGACTCAAAAAGGGAGAGTCCCATGGGACCCACCTGGGCCGCCCTGGCTGTGCAGAGCGCCGGGATATCGTCCAGCGAGATGCGGCCGGGTGGGATTCACGGGACGCTGCCCTTTGCTGCCACCTTCCCCTCCTCCGCATTTGGGGTGTTGTGAGGATTTGTTGTTGACCCGGAGAGGCGTTCTAGGAGGCGGGTACTGTCAGGTCTGGGGACAGGGACTGTAGGCTAGAGTAGAAGTTTGAGCTTACTTTATTCTACAGAAGATCGTAGTTTTGAGTTTGGTTCTCAAACCTGTTTTGGTTCTGTTTAATAAAGATGAAGCATTCTGAATACACCTGGTGCCAGTGTGCCCGTCCTATGTGCTTGGATGAGGAGAAGGAGGGGACGAAACGTGACATTGCTATAATATTCACATTTCAATTACAGGAAATGTAACTGAAAGCAAATGTAAAGTAAAATAGTTTCTCATGCAAGGGTGAATCAAATTTGTCTTTGTAAGGAATGTTGCATTTGCATCAGAAACTGGAGCCAGCAAGATCATGAGGAATTTTAAAACCTGTTGTGTGTTGTCTGAAATCTGTAATGACACTGAACAACTCTTGAAAAAGCCATGGTGCTTAGCCTGGCCCACACTGATGCTTGATGCCTATTGTGCAGGATCCAAAGCATTTATAGAGCATTTGCTGTGGGCTTCATGCTCCAGTGGCGTCTTCACCCTAAGCTCTGAGGACGTCAGTACTACACACTTTCTGCAAGAGTCAAGTTTTGCAAGATTCACTAACTGCCACAAAAAAATCCTGACCTACAAACGAGTACCTTTGAAATCTAGAGTTATTACATTATTTTGTTATTAGTTGGTTTTCTATAATATTAAAATGTAATTGGTAATTGCATGGATTGTTGCATAAGTACATTTACATTTGCAATTACATTTACTTTATGTATTGACAGGTTGAATGTCTTTTATTTATTTATTGAGATGTCAGACAAAGACAAAGCTGTGACCAGAATCAGCATGTTTTAATGCATGTTTCTATTTAATGAGAAATAATAAACAGATTATTACAGAATCCCATTATTATTTTGTGGTAATGGCTAGTGCCTATCCACCACAAAAGTGCATGTATTGTAGTAGGAGGTACTGAGCACAGCTGCTGCTACTGCTGTTGAATGTAGTTCTGCAACAATTTCTAAATTTAAGTTTCTTGTCTCTAGGGGGCAGTATCCCATCCATAAAGCAAGAGAGAGAGAGCGTGAGATGAGAGGAATGTGTTGATGGAAAACGCAGCTGGATGGCTGATTGTTCCAAACTCATCAGTCATGCTGGGGCCCACCACCAGCACTCAGTCTCTCTCTCTCTCTCTCTTTCCTACTACTACACACACACACACACACACACACACTACTGTGTATCTCATAAATGCTACTATGTATATAACTCCGGCTTGTGTGATGAAAGCTAATCCATTTCTGCCTAACATGTCTAGTGTAAAACTATACTCTAACACATGATTTTAACCTTCTCTTTTAGAGCAAACATTGTCATTCATGTTATGTCATGTCTTTCTCTGTCTCTCTCTCTATCTCTCTTTCTCTTTCACACGTTCTGTTATACTCATCTCTCTTTTTTTCTTCCTGTTCTTCACTCGTGCTTAGAAAAGACCTTTCACTTTTTCCGACTGCACAAATGACAAGATTAACTGAGCTCAAATGATGCTAGAAATCTTATCCTGCCATTGGGCGGTGGCAGAGGCTGAAGGTGAATTACCTATAAGCAGATCAATAACTTTGATTGCAATGAGTAGTGGAGGTCCTTGGGCAGGACAGAACGAGGCTTTCACTCAAAGAAATTTATGCCACATCTTTCTCTATTTACAGTCTGGAGCAAAGGCCTACTGGCAGGTGCCCTAATTCAGGACCAATCCGCCACTTTACAAAAACAGTGCCTAATGCCCAGACAGTTGCTCACTTTGTGTCCATTTGTGTGTGTGTGTGTGTGTGTGCAATGTTACATTATAATGCCTTCTAAGAAGCAGTATGTTCAAACTGCTGGTCATTGTGGGACCTGCTTGAACTTTAATCTATGCATTAGATGTTGGATAAGTTGATTTGAAGAGTAAGGTGCACCTTACTGCTTTTCAGCTTTGGCCAGATAAAAATCATACATATTCACCTTTCCTTTCATTCCTGCCCTTTGTAGTTGTCATATATCTATCTTTACAAATTACTGCAGCATGCCATGTTAGAACAAAATCCAGGCCAAATTCCTTAAAAAAAATATGCAACAGGTTTTGAAAAATATGAAAGTTTACCCACTACCATCCACTTACCCATGCACATTGCTGGTGGTCTTCCCGGTATTCATTACTTCATTAAGCCTGTTTTGGTGGTAGGACCTCTGTTTTCCCCATCAGGACGGAGATTTTTGTGTAATTGGGTGCATATATGTGTGTCTGCAGATTGCCAGAACTCCAGCTGTAGCCGTGACAGGCAGGGCAGCTGTTAGGGGGCTGCAGCCTGGTTATGGGGTGGATGGGTGGGGTCAGATGCAGTTATCCCATACGGCTGCTAGCTAGGACCCTGACACCACCATTTCACGCCCACAATAGTGTGTGAAGGCTGATGCTTGTGTATACGTTTATGTGGGTGTCTACGAGGGAGTGCGGGTGGGGGGTGGCGGTGGTGACGGTGGTGTTGGTTGAAGTCTGATGCCTGAGCTTGGGAGAAGACCAGAGGCATGTTGTCACTCCACACTACCATGACTGTGTGTGTTGGTGGCAGCATAGGAGATTGATATACTGGGATGAAGAAGCAGTGATGAGGATTTTATTCTGGATTGGGACTACTTCTGTGAGAGTCCTCGGAACAAGAAGGATTTGAAGCCCCAGATGGACCCAGATGTGTCTGTATATCCTTTGCCTGTTTTGCTTGTGTCACTGTGTGAGGGCCAGAGAGTGGGGGATATATCTGGGACTGGAGCTGGGGCTGAAGCTCCCAGAAGTCCAGTGCTCCAGGGTTACCCATTATCCCATTGGCGTGAATGCAAACAAGGGTGCAAAAGGCTTCTGTTACCCACATTGCTGCTTCTGTTCCTGGGACTGGGCATCTGCCTGCTCCTCCTGTATTGCACTCTCACTCTGAACCCATCTAATAACAGAAAGCTTGACCTGCTGGACCTCCTTAGAGGTAAGGAAGAAGAGGAAGGGCTTGTAGAGAACAATGTTCCTCCTTGGACACAAATCACACCTACTGGCATCTCCACATCTGTTGCATCCACATCCTTCCTCTGGGAGGTATCAACTGTACCTACACCAGGCCTTGGAACTTCCTCCTCCCTGCAAACCTCTAGCCCCACAATCATCCTAGATCTCAGTCCAGCACCCAGCAGTGCCCCACCTCCTGTGGGTAAGTGCTCTCAAGCTCCTCCACTTGTTTACGCATTTGTTCTCATTGTGCAATCGCATGCAATAGGGCCCTTTGATTTCTTTCCTTCTGCGTCGTCTCTGAAACGATTGCAGAGGACAAGACTGGGCACATCAGCTATGCAGCAGAAAATAAAAGCATGCAAATCTAAGGAAAAATACAGAGCAGAGTTCATGCAGGGTGTCCTTTTTTGAGAAGAGATATCCCTCATTGTTTCTCCCTCTGATGTTTGCAGTTTGTAGTTAGTGTCCTTGGATCCCTAAATTGTTTTTTTTTAGCATTAGCATTAGTTTAGCATTAGTTGTTTACAGGTTTCACAAATTCTATAGGCAGATAATGTTCCTCTTTGGCCTCCTGCCTGAACAATGATTGGAAAGCATTCTGTCTGTCACATATTTTTCATGGCCACAAGAGCTTCCTTTGAACTCTTTTGTGGATTATATAAACACTGTCTACATAAAAACAGTGTAGTGTGCTACTGTGATCACTCAAGAATCAGGGGTCAAACTATCAGTTGGACTTGTAATGCTGACCTCATTTGTGAGTGCTTTATTTTGGTGGGTGATACATGACCAAAGAAGTGACCTTTCCTTTGCAAATGACAAAGTCATGTGACCAGTATTTCCAGCTACTTTACTTACAGGCACCTTGAAAAAGACTTTATTAAGACTAGAGAAGCGCCGATCCGATATTCTGTATCGGTTTCAGTCTGATCTTGACCTTAATTACTGGATCGGGAATCGGGAAGGAATGAAAAATGTAATCCTATCCGTTAAAAAAATACGGATAATAATGACACACAAAATGTGATTTGCGACGTGCATAAGGTGAGAAGATGCATCACGTGATAAGACTTTCTGTGTGTGTGAGACTTGCCTCTAGTTTGGGGAATCAAGATATTTTTGGTTGAATATACAAATGTCTGTACTTGTCAAATATCTGAAAAAAAAGACATAAAAGAATGACATTAACAAACCCTTAATAAGAATGTGATATTGTATTACAGTCCTCTCTGCAGAGAGTTATCAGGCTCCTGCAGGGAGTTTTCAGATTCATTGTTCATCGTTCGTGACTGATGGCAGTTCAGTGTACCAGAATATTCCATGTTTTATTTTTTGCTGACAGTATCAGTATACTCTGTGTATCATAGGTTGTGGCTGTAGGCAAAAACACTTAGAATAATGGTTCACTACAGAAAGTTTAGTTTGCTTTCATTATTTGGAATTGAGCATGGACAGTCTCTGTAACTTATTCTCTTTTTTTTCATCTCTAACTGTGCATGTGTAAATTTATATTGTCCAGTCTGTGACTTCCCCGGTCAGCGGCTGCTAGAGGCCGCCATGGTCTGTGATATGTGAGAACTCTTATCTTGAATGTGTGTTCTATATATGCACTGTGTCTGTTGTTACGTTGTCTGAGTCACAGCTGTTTAGAGTTTTAGTTTAAGAGATTGTATTTGCTGACTAGTTCATGTCCTAGTCTTTTGAGTATTTAGTGTCATGCCCTTGGGTCGGTCCACTGTCTTCTTGTGTTTGGTTTGCCAGGTCTCAAATGTGTCTTTTTGGCCCTCATGCCTGGTGTATGTTTTGTATGTGTAAATAAAGTCTAAGGAAGAATGGAATCCTGCATCTGCGCCTCCCTACCCATGCCCCATGTGACAGATGGACTGATGTTCTCCAGAGGTGCAGCAGGTTTTACTATGGGCATATGGGCTGAGATGTTCCCTCAGAGTGAGGCGAGCTGGACCCAGCATTGGGGTGAACAGGTTCTCTATTTCTGAGCTGCTGGGTGGATTCAGCTCCGAGGACAGGATGTATTGGGACGCCTGGGCCAGCAGATCGGCGGAAGCACCAACGATCCTGGATTCAGAGATATTATGCAGCTCGCTCATCTTCAGCCTGCCCGCGGGAGACTACCACTAAGACTCACTGTTTGGCGAGGCGGGAGTTCCACGACTCGGGGGCATAGGAAGCGAGGTAGGTCACGACTCCTCTGTCTCCAGTCCACCAATCAGGCAGCCGAGAAGAGGCCGACTTCCTCCGGGGCTAATCCACCCGCACTCGATCCATGAGCTTACATGCCCACAAACCATGAAAGAAGGCTGTCCCCATGCTGGTTGCTCCGAAGAGCCCGGAGCCTCATCAGGACCCCTGTAAAGGACGAGTTCCCCCCCAGAATTTTTTGGTGGGGGTGCTGTAGGGACCTGTAGGTGGGCCCCCAAGGTGTTCCCCAAGAGGGTTCCTACCAGGCCCCTCGATGGAAATGGACAAGTGCGACCCGCATCAACGGCCAGCAAGGGCAACGCCCATCAGGAGGCAGCTGTGTGGGGCCCACGGGGACTGCTTTTGCCGGCGTCCACCCTGCCTCTGCCCTCCTTCTGCTCTTGTGTGGTGCTGGGGGCCTCCTTTTGTGCCCCAGGGTTGCGCAGTTGGGAGGGACGTACCGCTAGAGGCCGCCATGGTCTGTGATATGTTAGAACTTGTATTTTGAAAGTGTGTTCTATGTATGCACGGGGTCTGGTGTGATGTTATCTGAGTCACAGCTGTTTAGTGTTTTAGTTTAAGAGATTGTATTTGCTGATTGGTTCATGTCCTAGTCCTTTGGGTATTTAGTGTCCTGAATGTCATGCCCTTATGTTGGTCCACCATCTTCTTTTTGTGTTTGGATTGCCAGGTCTCCAGTGTTAGATGTTCTTTGGTTTTTTTGGCCTTTATGCCTGGTTTATGACAGTCAAGCTGAGATGATCTCACAGTCTATTGCTTTCTTGTTCCTATGCATATAGTTTAAAACAGGTTGGGTCATGTTTTATGCCACCAGACTCACAGGAAACAAATATTGGTATCAATATCTTATTTTTCAATGATAAATAATTACTTAAAATTTTAAGAACCATCACTAGACATTAATTTCATCATTACACCTTCTTTGTCAAGGTTGAGAGGTTGTGGGCTTGCTAACCACCAAGAGTTAAACTGGGTTTGTAGATGTATTTATTCTAATCAAACTTTTTCATATTCATGTATAGTCAATATGAATATGTGTTTATTTGGACAAAATAATCTGATCACTACAGTATATCAGATATTTTCATTAAAGATGTTTGTAAGCACACTTTTAAAATACACAATGTGCACCTCTGCCAGTGCTTAATAGCTTACCAGTAAATTGTGAGGTGCACCACATGTCAAAACCTTTCTTTATGCAATTTTCATGTTTTGATTTTTACACATTTCACAATCATAACATAATTGTTCATTGTCTGATTGGAAATGAGACAGAAACGAGGGAAAACAGATTAAAGATATATTAGTGGTGGGCATAGATTATTTTTATCTAGATTAATCTAGATTAATCTTGGAATTAATCTAGATTAATCTAGATTAAAGTGGCTCATTTGAATTCTGCCGAAGGCATTCAGAATGTGTGTGCTACCCAAATAATGACTTAAAGTAAGTCTTTGAGAACGGCTTTCTCAAGCCAGGTGGCGCATTAGTCCAGGAGCTCATCTCCTGTTTCCAAAATG
>JBBPCY010000023.1:7575259-7588824 GCA_037974405.1 Brachyalestes nurse
TCTGTCACACTTTTAAAAGCTGTGAGATAAAAATAGGTACACACTCTGCTCCATTTTCTCTGATCCTGGGTTTTCTTATCTAACAAATTAGAGAACCAGAGCTCTCAGAGCCCTATCTGACTGTGAAGTTTGACGGGGGTTGGTGCTTGGCCCACAGAGCTACACTGCTCGGAAAGTCCGTGCACACAGGGCGTAGCAGCGGTTCTCCGCTGAGCTTCGCCGGTCACGTATGATTGGTCTTGGGGAGCTGAGGATCCCTGTAAAATTTCGCGTCTCTAGGTTTTTCCGCGGCCGAGCTACAGGGAGAAATGCACTGTTAGACTCGGTGCGCATTTAAATGGTTTACGGCTAATAACTCCAGATCCCCGCGGGCTAGAAAGGCAAACGAGGCCTTGTAGTAAAGGTCTCCTGGAGGCCTGTCTAACTATTAAGTTTGATGCTGATTGGTGCTTGCGCCGCGGAGCTATGCCGCTCGGACGTTCTGTGGGTCGAAAGTAATGGGACAGCTTGGTGAGGTTTAACGTGTGAGTTTCTCTGGTTCTGGGTGGAAGAGAGTTTCGTGCTCGTGCTTTGTAACACTTTAAACCGGATAACTCGTTAAGTTAATAAAATGAAAGAGATGGGAAATGAAAAGAGGTGTCCCACACATTTAATGGCTGGTACACGGCAAACGCGCTCCTCTCATACATGAGAGACTAACTCTTTCGTGGCATTATAACAAAAGTAAGAGGAAAATAATAACACAAAACAGAGCTAGTTTCATCCGTAGTGGTTTTCAGGCATAGTCACGTAGTCATTCTACGTCATGACCATGCAACTCAAGTTATACGTGAAAAGATCAGTCTCATAAAGGGCACACTGCATAATAATGTGATACATGCAAAAACATAGTTTTGGCCGTTACAGCTTCTTCTGGTATGCTGGTCGCTGGCGTAGCGTAATACTGCCCCCACTGATAGTGTGGTATGGCAATGCAGAGGGGCATTTAATTTTCAAATTAATCGCGCAATCAATTTATTTTAATGCATTATAGAAAATAATATATATGTATTGAAAAATTGAAAAAAGTAACAGTGTCGGATAAATGTGTTAATTTTGATCCATTAATCACAGAAAAAATAACACATTAAAAAATGTAATGCTGAGTAATCGCACCACATGACTTGTTCTGTGGAAACATGCTGCCCAGCAACATGTGCTACCATGCCCTTCTGCGCATGTGCAGTTCCACAGAGTTGGATTTCAATGCCACGCTCATAAATCTGTGTTACCTTGGGACACTGGCAGCTGTCAAGGGAGCATTTTTCCACTGGGTAGCATGAATCGTCAGAACACCCTACTTCACGGTAGTGTTTCTCAGGGTTACCTGACTGTATATACTGGCTCTATGCACCTCTAAAAATCAATCTAGGCTCTTCTCATTTAAATAAATGTATATTTTTCTCAGATTATACACATTATTTGCATATTTCTCATCATTAACAGTGCTAAACTGACTGTATAAACTGTATAAGCTTCAGGTTAGCATTTTTCAACAGTAACATGAATCAATAGACTGCTTATAAAATACAATATTTTTTCAAATACAATATATTTTTCTCTGATTATGCATATTATTTGCCTACTTGTCATCATTAGCATTGTTATAAACTGACTATAAACTGTATAATTTTAAATACTTTTACAGCAAAATGTGTGTGATTAATTTTTATTAATTAATCAGAGAGCATGTGATTAATTAATTTTTTCATCACATGACACCCCTAAAAAACACAATTACTGAGCTAAAATCATAGTCCCTTTACACAGTTTCCTGAAAACTGATAACAGTTTAAATCTGAAACTTAAAATTGGAATATGCTGTTTACATGAATGTGTATTATGTTGTATTATTGGTATGCATGCAAAAGCATTCATTATCAAGAGCAATAATTATCTGAGGGATCCTTAACTGTCATTTTAAGGTTTTAAAGGTGGTTGTTGTTTGGATTCTATTACCCTTGCACTGATCTTTGTTGCAGTCCCAGCTCTGGTCCCTTTATGAACCATCTGTATAATATTTAAGACTGAGTCCTTCCAGTTTTTACTTTCTCCAGCTTAAGCAATGTTTATGAGGACCTCTGAAATCTTTTGCAGTCAGGTCAAAATGGACTTCAACAGTCTGATGTGAATAACCAGTAACCAAAATCACACTGTTGTGGCATGGCAGGCCAAGTCAAGAATGGATTGAGGGGAGATAGAGGGGTGGAATGAAAACGGGAGATACACACACACACACACACACACACACACACACACACACACACACACACACACACTTCTGGGCTACACTTTTTTTTCTCTCATTCTGGTCACCTGTGTTTGTTTAGGGGCCTGAAATGTAGTGGTGCACACTGCAGTGAGTGTGTAATGGAGAATACCAGTCTAAAGGCTTTGGGTAGCTTTTTAAAAGCAAAGGATATTTCACATATTGGCAACCATACAAAATCAGCAAGAAAAAAAAACCATACAAAATCAGCAAGAATGCAATAAAATGACCTACTGGCGAAGTGATAAGGGCTCCCTAGGCCTGATGTAACGAGAGACACATCTCTAGAACTTTCTGCCAAGAGTCAATGGGGGGTTGGGGAAGACACTGTGCTAGTATTGTGGCAGGAAGCGTGTCTGTGCTATCTTACGGTCTGTAGTAGCATAATTTGTCATTTGCTGTCTTTTTCAGCTTTAATTCTGGTGAACTTACTCTTACTCTCAAATACTAAAGGCATTTATGTATCAATCATATGCAAATATTCTGTTTCTACACTCTGTAAGTAGGGCTGTTGAATCCTTCTTGGCTTGTATGTACAGTTTGAAGAAAGTTCTGTAAAAGGTAAAGGACTTCTGTGGAACCTTATGTAGAAGTTCTCTTAAAGATCCATTGGAAGGGTCTACCTTAAGTAACATCGCTGAAAAGATCCTTTATTATTTGTAGAAGAAGTAATATCCTTAATGGCCTTTGAAGTGATCGGAAATATCTCTGAAGGGGTTAAGTCAATAAGTATATTAGGGTTTGAGGAGGGCATAAAGGTGCTATATCCTGACTGACTGACCACGTGCACAACGGACTTGCCTTCAGAAGACGAAAGAACATATTTGGAGCAACAAGGACCTCTTTCATTTTTATGACTTTCCTACGATCCTTTGGAGAGTGTGGTAAGACAAGTTTATGAAGGTTTCCAGATGGCCCCTTTTTGCCCCCACCTCACCCCAGACTCCTTTTTTACTTCTTTGGCCATGAAGGATTAATCAAACTCAGGGGCTTAACAGGATGGCCACTTGGGTTTTTGAGTAAGAGAGAATGACCTTGGTTAAGGGTAAGTCAGCCATCGCCATTAGACCTAAGGAACTTGTCCATAATCAGACATGATAAAGAAATGTTAGCTATCCTGTGGCATTACGGTTGTAATGAATGATAATTAGCCAGCAACTTTGAGATTGGGTAAACAGGGGTAGCTGAAACCGACCTCATAATAGTAGAATGCTTTGTTGGTTCTGGCCACATCTCAGGCCAATGACGCTGTGTCAAAAACAGACTGAGGATGAAGCTGCAAGAGGGCTAATCAGTGCTTCCTGTCAGCTAATAGTACAGAAGAGCTGACTGCACCCCAGGCTGCAGGACTTAAAAAGCTGACTCAACTCTGAGAAGCACACAAGAAAGAATTCTGTGATTAGCAATAATAGACGGCACTCCTGTCAGGAAACACACTGTTTTCACTCTGCTCTTTTTCATTTGGTTGGCCAGTGAAATCCAAGGAAGAAAGGTCTTCAACCACAGCTAGCACTGCTACTTGATTCTTCATGTAGAGGATAGTGGAAGGGCAAAGGGTTTTTTTCAGCTCATTATTTATTTGTTTTTGGTTGTGCTTCTATGGAGTAGAGTTGCCATGCTTAAGAATGTATTTCCTCATTATGTTAAGTGTGTAGAGTGAGTTTTTCCCTGTCTTGGCTTGTTTTCTCTCTCTCTCTCTCTCTCTCTCGCTCTCTCTATGTGTCTCTCTTTCCTTTTTGCCTCTGGCTGCCTCTGCAGGTTTTACACCATGCTCACAGACCTCCAACAGTGAGGTGATGACGATATCTGATACGTGGAAGAATATTGTACAGTCGTGTAACTGTCAAAGCTGCATGACTGAAAGAGGAGTAATCTGGCACTATCTCACAGGACCACAGTCATGAACATAACAAGTGCATGCATAATTAATTGCTAGCAAACTGACTTAGTAAGAAAACAAGACTCTCTGGAATGCTTACTATCAAGTGTCTTTTGCCTCCCACCCCCCCAAAAAACTTGTCTGTCATTACCCAACTGTGCCTGACATTGTAGGCCTGCACATTCACTGTGAAATGTCTTTTTAAATTTAAATCAAACAGTTAATAAATAAATCAACAGTTTCATCTTACGTTTTGTTTCTTACATTATTAGTAAATGCAGCCTGTTCTCGTATTGTGTAAACATTTCAATCTATAGAAACTGACTCTAGACCTACCTAAGTCATACTGTGTTCTTATCCACATTTACATGTCAGCATTATCTTAATGAAGAGCAGGTACAGAAAACATGTAGGTGACTATTGACTTACTGTGGTTGTTAGCAATGTTAGCCTTATGGATACCAAAAATATCTTGACTGGGAAATATGGAAAATTGTAGGAGTTGCTGAAATACTTATTTATGATTGTTTGCATTTTTTTGGCTTTTTTGCTTTAAATCAGATAAGCAGAAGCGAGCAAATGCAAGGTTTCTTAAAATAAACCATGTTGCTTCGAGTCTTGGAAAAAAAGAGTAACAATAGAAGAATTTCAAAAGTGCCTGCTCTTTGAACTGACTGGACAGTGCAGGCCTCCCACTAGCATGCATTAAAGAGCACTGAGGCGATGTGTCACACATATGAGTGCAGGTTAATATGTGGGGGAACTAGAAGAGAGCATACACCTCTTGGCAAGCTCTCTCTGTATTCTGCATGTATGCTGTGCAAGACTGAAGAGCTTATTATAGTGTGTATTTGTTGTTATTTTGCAGGACATTTTTTTTCTTCTTGCAATTTCATACCATACCATATAAATAATAAATAGATAATAGATTAGATATATAGATTAAAACTTTATTAATCCCTCAGGAAGATTCCGCTAGGAAATTCAGTAATAAAGTGATGAAGGAAGGGCAGAGAAAAGGAGACAAAGCTAACACTATGTACTGCCTGCAATTTGAAAACAGTTAAATAACCTACAAATGAAGATTTTTTGAAGCTGAATTAAATCCATTATTGCATCCAGTCACACTAAATTAAATCCATCATTGCATCCAAATTAAATCCATCATTGCATCCAGTGCTCCAAATATCTGCTTTAGCTGTAACTGAAAGTTTAGTAACACCTTTATTTAGAAATCAAAACAGAAAAATACCACTGCTTGCTAATTGCATGCCATGTCACAGTTACCAAAGTTACCACAGATCGTACCTTTGGATCGGAGAGTATAAATCAAAACAATCATTCTTTGCTATATGCAAATCAGTATGCCGACAGTAGCCAGGGGCTCTGAATATTTCTCTGAATATAAAGTAATGGGACAGTGAAAGAACTAAATATTTGTACTCTAACTGATTTATTTGAGATAAATCAATTGCAGATAAAAATTGCAGATTATGAGGCAGAACTATAAGGATGTGATGTTTTATTATTACTGCAATTTTTTGGGGGATGGTATTTCTGGACATTTGTTATGTCTTGGAAGACAAGCACTTTTTTACATGAGCAAAAGTAAAAGAAATGCTTTGAAAATCTTTCTATGTCCATCTTCCTACAGTGTTCCCTGATGTTTACCAAATTTTCACAGATGTAATTTCCAGCTGTTCTGTGTGACATTAATCATTTAAATTGAGTTCAAATACTTTTTCAAGCAACCAAGGAACTCTAATTGCAAACTGAAAAAATATGCATCCAAGTTTATACTCATCCTGGAGACCTGTTTGTCTTTCTTGGTTGCTTGAAGAAATATTTAAGTAATTTGTATAGTTAACAACAACTCAATTAGTAAAAGGTTTCTGTACACCATGTAAGGGATGTTTTTGTAAAAAAAGGGTACAGTCCTTCCAAGGAGCCCAACGTGGCAGATGACCATGCCTACCTAACAATCGGTGCAGCGGAATACGCCATGGCTCCATGGGCATGCCCGTGGTGGGAGACACGCTGGCATAGGGAGTTCCAAGCCGGCCCAGCGGGTTCTCTCCTCATAGGGAGCGACCTCACGAGTCCCCACCAAGCACAAGATGACGTCAGAACAGCACACGCCAACCCCGATTCAGCTCCAACAGCCTATGCTGGCCAAGCAGCAACTCCAGCAGCTGGTAGCTGATCAGGAGACACAGCTGGAACAGTTAACGATCCTTGTTAACCAACTCGTGTACATAGTCCATGCTGAAGCAGCTGCGGAGCGAGCTGGTGAAGCAGAGAGAGCCATGAAGGACGTGGCGTTGGCTTGAGAAGCTGTAGAGGCAGCTCCTGTACGAGAAGCTGCAGCTGGAGAAGCCGCGAGAGATGTAGGGTGAGACGGCGAAGCCGAGAGAACCGCGAAGGACGCTGCATCAGCTTGAGCAGCTCTCGTCCCAAAACCTGCAGCTGGAGAAGTCGCGAAAGCCACGGTGCGATATGGTGAAGATGTTCAACACGCCGCCGAGCGAGAGGTTGCTGCAGCCGCACTCCTGCGGCCTGTCCCAGAACCAAGATGATTACGTCTCCCAGTTCCAGAGCCGAGACAGCACCAGGTGGTTACTCTAGAGGGGAGGAACATAGCAGAGGCTAGCAAAGTTAAGGTGGGGACTGTTTGCCCAGAGCCAGTCAATTTACTAGGCCCACTAGAAGAACCGCTAGGCTCTTTAGTGGGGCCTCTAAAGCCTATGTTAGCCAAGCAGCTAAGCCCGTTAGCCCAGGAGCTAAGCCCAGTAGAGTGGCCAGGAGCTGCAGAGGGTCTTCAGAGGGGCTGGTAGCCACAGAGGGGTCTTTAGAGGGTTTTGTAGCAGCAGGCGAGGGGTTAGTAGCATCAAAGGTGCCGGTAACACCATTAGACTGGCCTATATCTCATCTTATATCTTATCTTATATAGAGGGGCCTGTAGTCATAGTGGGGCATTTAGCTGCGGTAGATGGGCCTTTAGCAACACAACAGGGGCCTGTAGCCACAGAAGGGCCATTAGCGGGACCTGTAGCCGCAACAGAGGGGCCTGTAGCCATAGGGGAGGCCAGAGAGGGGCCTTTGGTAGTCATAGAGGGGCCTTTAGCCTCACAAGAGAGGCCTTTAGCTGCAGAGGGCCCATTACAGGGGCCTGTAGCCACAGTAGAGGGACTTGCAACCAGCCGGTAGGGGCCTTTAGCAGGCCAAGAAGGGCCAGAAACCACACCAGGGGAAGGGGGTCTCCCCCATAAATTTTTTGGAGGGAGGAGCTCCAAAAAAAAGAGAAGCTTCCCGGAGGAGGCCTTGCCCACCTGAACAGTAAGGGGGGCTCCCGGTAGGGGATCCACAGACAATGACTGGGGCTCTCGAAGGAGTTCCATGGGACCCACCTGGGCCACCCTGGCCGTGTGAAACGCCGGCTAGAATGTAGTTCTGGGAGAGACGGCTGGGTGGGGCTCATGGGACGCTTCCCTTTGCCTCTTGCCTCCGCTTTCCCCTCCTCCTACATTTGGATGTTGTGGGGGTGGGTTCGCGCCCCTGTGGTTCGTTGTAGGAGGGGAAGTACTGTCAGGTCTGGGTTATGGCTACTAGAGGCCGCTATTAGTTAAGTTTTGTTTTAGTCTGATGACATGACCAGGTGTTTTGAGTTTACTCTAGGTTTAAAAGCCCTGCCTGACAGAGCAATGGCGTGTGGTCACTCATAGGGATAACTTATCTCATCAACAGACTGATGAATAACCTGAATGCAGAACATACATTTACTCCCAATCAGTGTGCTTTATAAGCACACCTGCCAAAAGTGTAGTTTTTACTCAGCCCTAATACATTTAGTTAAATGTTGCATATCATGCACTATCCAAACAGTTTGCTGCTTTATTTTATGCCCACAGAGATTGAAATAGGATCTGTAGTGTCTGTTCTGTTAGGGTGGCAAAATTAACATTTACCTAGAGTGATATAATGGCCCCAGACTTTTCACTAACAAAATGCAATTCATATTTGCCCCAGTGGCCCAGTACACTCCTGTAAAATTAATGAACTGGTGGCATAAATGCTATTATCCCAAAACAGTCAAACAAAAATGGATGTAAATACCCGAAAATAATAGATGGAATAGATAGCAATTTTGATTGGCCCGACAAGACTTTGTATAAATAGGCCAAAAAGACTGTCTGGCCTGCCTTGCCCAGGGCCGCAATTCCCTTCACATTCCAAGCTGTTGCTCATGTTCATACATTCATTTCGAACAAGAGAGTTTTCAACTGTCTTTTGATGCAAAGGAAAGCACAGCCAGAGAAATCTCTTGTTGGGTGGGGTTTTGTTCACTATGAAGTCTGACACAGCTTTTACAACAGGTTATAACACTGGGGTTTTTATTGTCTTTTATCTCCTGGAACATTTTCATTCTGTATTGTAAAAGACAAATAAAGTTGTGGAGCTATTGGTGGCCTGTATGTGCATGTTCAAGGAGGTGCATCACCATTCCCTTCTGTAAACTAAGGGTGCTGGTTACCGGTTGCCGATGTAAAGATAGAAAATTATTTGAACAAAAGGTAGCATTGTGTGTGTGTGTGTGGCCATTTGTTTAGCTCTTTTTAGGCACCAGATGTCCCCAGCACCTGAATGACAGGAGAACATTTTATCTTATATTTTAATAATTATTATTTTTAAATCATTGTCAGGGGGGGGGGGGGGGTGTTGTGGTGAAGCAAGGACATCATGAGCTAGCCCAAATGGAAACTTACTCTTGGAGCCATTCATGACATTTGACTCAAATGCAGAGATAGACTGTGTGAATCTTGGGCTAGAGGTAGATCACACCCATCTTAGACAATTCTTATTAACTCTTATTCTTGAGTACATAGAAATCAAAAGTAATGAAAGAGTCATTTGTTTGCACAAGTAAAATGATGTCATCAAAAAAAAAAATTTCTTTGAAAGAGAGAGAGTTTAGCGTTCCAGCCTATTTGTACGAGCCACTCTGGACAGGTGAAAAGTCAAAGTGACCATTTGGTCATACGTGAACACACCACAGCACACAGTGTGAACAGCACAGAATTCTTCCTCTGCACCCGGGGAGCAGTGTGTGGGGACAGTACCTTGCTCAGGGTACCTCAGAGGTGCTTAGCAATCTTGGGAATCAAATCCACGATTTCCTGATCACAGGGCGAAAGCCCTAACCAATAGGCTACCAGGTGCCCCAGAAAAGAAAAGATATGAATAATCTGATTTATTCTGAAAAGATCTGAATAAATGTGTGATGTTAACATTCACTGAGCATGTATAGTAATGCTGACTGACCTAACTGACTTCAAATTTAGATTAAGATCGCTACAAGAGAAGATTTAAGTGAAACAGGGCCCATTAATAGGGCAGTAATGGTGGGTATTGTTTCAGGAGGAACAATGACTAAAGTGGCATCTGTATTTAGAAATGTGGAATAGACATCACTAAACTGGGCTGGAAATTGTGGTTGAGAGTGTACTGTCAGTGAAGATGATTCTTATGCATAAGGCTTCTTCTTGGATGACAGTAAAACAATCCTAGAGACTTGCATATATGTAGAATATCCATACCTTACTGAGACACTTTATTTTTGTTGTTGCATTAATATTACATAGAAATTGTCTCAAATTAAAATCATGTAAAATTTGTATGTCATGTAACTGCATAACGTCACCACGTTACGGACAGCATGCAGCTGCATGTGCTCTTGGTGCAAAGTATGCTCCAGCACAGTTTGTTGTTCAAAAACACTATAATTACAGTGTTGCTCAGAGAATTTGTGAGCTAGCCTCACACAATAGTTGATAAATGGGAGTGTTATGTACCAGCAGGAAACAGCTTCCACTGTCAGTCATCCCTCGCTTCCTTTTGATTCAAAAGTCAGTAAATATGCACATGTGTCCCCAAGTAGAATGCTGTTTGAGTGGAAAGCACAGATAAGGGGAACTTCAATAATGTACTTGTAACAGATTCTCTTAAAAAAAAAAGGATCTGTTGTTTTCTCCTAATCACACCACATAAATCATCCCTACACCCCAACCCCAACACTTTCTTTCTACCTTCCTCCCTTGCTTTCTTTGTCTTGCTGCAAATGCAGCAACATTAAGAACCTGTACATGAAGACTATTCCAAAAGTCTGGATTCACCAAAGGATGGAGTGTGTAGGGGCTTCTTACAGTAATGTTTATCTTTGCACATTTAACATCTTTAGATGCCATCAGAGCAGCAAAGTATGAGGGTCAGATGGGACTCAGTTATGATGTGAATGGCTGTTTTATTACACTGTTTAGATGGGGTGACAGTACAGTCTGGGCCCACTGGTGGAGTAAGACCGTCGTTATGAAGTATAATGTAATTACCGGATGGCTTCACATGTTTTGTACAATAGTTTGCCGAGAAATAGTGGCAGTTGCAGGCTCAATAAATGCATTTTTTGTTTTGGTGATTGAATAGTACACTGTAAAGAAATGGTGTTTTAACTGAAAAAGTCAAGTTTATTGAATAAAAAGAACTAATTTTTGTTTACTTAATTATTAGAAGTTTAGTTTTCATTTATAACATTAGTTAAGGGTAATCTGGAAATATTTTTTATACTAGTAGTTTTTCAGTTTTAGAAAGTGGCATAAATATAAAAAAAAATGCCAAATTCAAGGGATTATCTCACAATTTTGACAACAATTATAGCATTTTCTTCTGCTTCACGCATCCGTTCTTCGGACTTCTTGAGATAAAGCAGGCAAATTATATGCATTAAACGTTATATATTTATTTTATTTTATTGAATTGTGTATCATATACACTATATGGACAAAAGTATTGGGACACAGCTCTTAATTATTGAATTCGAGTGGCCCCTTTCATCCAGTAAAGGGGAATGTTAATGCTTCAGCATACCAAGACATTTGGGACAACGCCATGCTTCCAACTTTGTGGACACAGCGTTTCTGTACCTCAGTGCACAAAGCAAACTCCATAAAGACATAGTTGGATGAGTTCGGTGTGGAACAACTTAACAGGCCCTCACAGAGTCCTGACCTCAACCCCATCCAACACTTTTGGGATGAACTGGAACGGAGATGAACTGGAACGAGCCAGGCCTTCTCATCCAACATCAGTGCCTGAATTCCCACAGAAACTCCCAAATCTTGTGGAAAGCCTTCTAAGAAGAGTGGAAGCTGTTATAACTGCAAAGGGGGTACCAACTCTATATTTAAGTCTATGTATTTGAATCCAATGTCATTAAAGTCCCTGTTGGTGTAACGGTCTGGCGTCCCAATATTTTTGTCCATAGAGTGTAGTTATCTGATATTTTGTGGATGATGGACCTTAGTTTCTTCTACCCCTTCTGCACAGCTCTAGTTGGGGGATGTGCAACGCTAATTCAGTAATGTCTTGTATTCCTCAGTAACCACAACCTTACCTCCAGGCTCCGGCCATGCCAGAAGATGCAATGACACAGAGAAGGGGTACTGTGTGAATGACGGCGAGTGCTACTTCATACATGGTATAAATCAGCTCTCCTGCAAGTGAGTAAATTCTCTGTCTTTTCCTGTCCAAGTAATTACCTTTGATTATACCTTTCAGTTTTCAACCTCTCTTTCTCTGTTTCTTACTTTTAGTCATCTATAAATGGATACTAATTGGTGTGTAATTGTTCTGTTTTTTACTTTTATTCAATTGCTCTGATTCTACTTCTAGAATGGAATCAATAACAAGAGTATTTTCATATATACACTGACGCAGCTCTTTTTAGGCAGTTGTGCAAGGTTTTGGCTTTTCTGAGAATTATTTTTGGAAGATGATTAAAAAGTACTCGCTCTTGGTAATCTATTGCTTTGTGTGGAGTACACAACCTCTTCAGCAAAAGCCAAATGGTATCATCAAACCATCCATCTCATTCTATTTAGCCATTTAACCCCCCCACTCAGTCACTCTCACCAACCCCTCCGTTTCCACCTAATCTCCAGCTTGATTGGGATGCTGCAGGTTGACTCATCTGAGCTGATGTGGATGAGTGGGATTTATCTCTCCCTCTGTGTGATATGCTTGGGGAAGGAAAGATGGCATCCTGCCCCACACTGACAGCCCACATTTAGCCTGCTGGAGTGAAGTGTGCATCAGGTCACTCCAAAATGCCATGTCACACTGGTTTAGAGCTGGTGCAAATATTTATGACAGTCAGAGGCCTCCCACAAGGTAAATAGGTCCATTGCTTATATTTCAGTTTCAGGGAAGAAAAAAGGAGGCAGCTTTTGCACATATGCTTTTAAGATCACAGTGCTTTTACACAGAAGCTTTTAAGATCACTGAAACACAAAAAACATATTGACCCTTTTTATGAAAATAGTCTATGGCTAAGGGGATAAAGAAGCTTATGTTGGTGCATGAAAATTAATGGGTCTGGCCTGGGGTCTGTGCCAGATCCTGAAGTAAATAAGTAAATGTATTTATCTGAAGTAGATATACAATTGTCTATACAGTTGTGCATGTTTGTGGCTGTTTGTTGATGTGTTTTGGTGAGAGGCTGGAAGGCTGTTTTCTCAGTAGTCTAAGACCACAGGCTATGCCATGTTGTGAGTACACCTGCTGATATTTCCAGCCCAGCTGCTATATGTGTGTGTGTGTGTGAGCGAGCGTGCATGCGTGTGTGTGTGTGTATGCATACTGTGCTGGCCACTGGAACACTGCTCAACTTGCCGTGGACATGGCTGCAACAGCCATTCAATAAGCTGTGTACAAATTGGAGGGAGCAATAACTCAGTTGGTAACGACGCTGAAGTTAGCTCTTTATTCACAGCTTCTTATTCTAAATTTTCGTTCCACCTTAAAACTGCTCTCCACGCTGCAATATCGCCACTTGGCCTGTAGAAGGGAATCTTTACTGATGTTTATATGAAGTATGTTGCTGTTTTATATGAATTGTTTCAGAAATGCATGTAGAGAAATAAAAACGTTTTTAATCTTTACATGGCAATTCAAATCTTGAACTATTCTGCAACTTTAAATCCTAGGAACCAGGAAAATGCCTTAAGTTGCTTATGTGCACATTGGCTTATAAGGTAAGGCAAGTTCTTGGCAGGAAAGGAATGGGTTAAATGTTTTGGTCCACTGAAAACTCACTTGTTCAAAGTAAAATAGCATGTGTAGAACTAATATCACTTGTTACCTGTTTGGATCAAAACATTCTTTACTGTAAAATTCACATGGGAACTTTGCTCATATGCATATTGGCTCATAATATATGGCAACTTCTTGGCTGGAAAGGAAAGGGTTAAACGCTTTGGTCCACTGAAAACTCACTTGTTCAAAGTAAAATAGGATGTGTAGAACTAATATCACTTGTTACCTGTTTGG
>JBBPCY010000023.1:7588924-7606027 GCA_037974405.1 Brachyalestes nurse
TTGCAGAATAGTTTAAGATTTGAGTGAAAAGAGATCATTGCCATGTAAAGATTAAAAACGTTTTTATTTCTCTACATACATTTCTGAAACAATTCGTAATAAAACGACAACATGTTTCTTCATGTAAACCTCAGCAAAGGTTCCCCTCTACAGGCCAAGTGGCGATATTGCAGCATGGAGAGCAGTTTTAAGGTGGAACGAAAATTTCGAATAAGGAGCTGTGAATAAGGAGCTAACTTCAGTGTCGTCAATTAGTGTTGCTAATTCACTCATGGGAGAGGCACGCGTCCAGAAAAGTCACATAATGCAGGGAATTGTTGCCCCAAAGCCATCTCATTCAATATAGGCCAGCCTTCTGTGGATATTACTCACCAGTCCAGCAGTCTGCCTCATATTTATGCCCAGGCCTCTTTCACTTTGAAATATAAAGTTTCACACATGTATTACATCCACAGAGGAAGTGCAGAGTAGTGGATGACCCTAGCATTAATTATTTGTTAGCTATGAACTTGTAATTCTTGGTGTAGCTTGTTGAGGCTGCCGCACAATTAGATTTTCTGAAATTAAGATGAATACAGGAGTCAATGAAGGGGGAAATTTATGGATTGCACAGTTTGTCTGATGTGAATGAAGAAGTTTGTCTGCGCCAGCTAAAATAAATAAATCTACTGATCAGAACTATAAAACTCAGAATTCCATTATATAATACTCCAGTCCTGTTCAGTATCACATAGAATTTTTACATAGTGTGAAGATTCTTTAAAAGTTTTTTTAATGTATTTAAAACTGCGGCATGGCTCCAACCATTTTTAGCATCAACTGGGAATGAGCATTATAATCTCAAAACAATATGACTTCCCTAGGAAAGAGTTCAGGGATAGTATTGAATGAGTTTATTGATGGTTATTAGTTTGGCCATAACACTTAAAAAGACAGGTAAATCAATAAGCAGTTAAAACACAAAGTAAATAGGTTAACAGAGGGATGATACTTATAATAAATATGAATATCTGAGGAACCTGACAAGTATAGTGTTGATTGCTGGAAAAGACAAAGTAAGATAAGTAACAGCATAGATGAATGTCACTTCATTATTTGGCAAGCAACGGGTCGCTGTAGCCCTCTTATTTATCTCTAACTACTTATTGTTTTAAGGTGTTTATAACCATTAACAATAAATTAACTAATTTGTAAACCCTCAAACTTTTTAAAAACATTATAAAACATACTCAGTTTAACCTATTTTTTTCATTTTAGCACAGATTAAATAAAAGGAAACACAAAGGGTCTACTTTTTGTCTATATTTTGCAGCGAAGAGTTGAGATATAAAAGCTGTTCCACGATTGGTCTGTTGATAGATTTTTGTCTTTTTTTTTTTTTTCATTTTATTTTAGGTGTGTGGGATCACATTAAAAGATGATCTACAAAAGATAACCAAGAAAAGCTATGGTTTTCATGTTTACATGTATAGCACCAGTTAGTGACTGGTTTGCATTATATCAGATGCATTATCAGCTGTTTGCGTCCCCAAAATGTGTTTAATTTTTTTCTCAAACTACACATGGCCCATTTGAATAATTAGTAAAATGAACAAATGTGAAGATACAAATAACCATCCCTTTTACCCCCATATGGTATCACCCTTACTATCTTTCATTCAAAAAAATAATAAAAACAACAGATATATAATTCTGAGAGCCCTGCACAAAAGTAGGAACTCTAGCCACTTTAGCCCCTGCTGCATAATTTTAAGCTCTGATTACATCAGATTGTCTGGGGTCTTGTTAGTGTATGGAGTGTGAGCTAGTAGAATGTTTAAAGAATGTGATTGTGATTGTGAATGTGAATGTGATTGTGTGTGTGTGTGTGTGTGTGTGTGTGTGTGTGTTTGTTTGTTTGTTTTACAAAGCTCTCCATGTGAGTTTGAGAAAGCCTTACGTTACTGATTTTTCTTTCTACTCACACCCCTAGAGAGATTTATTGGATGGGCATTCACTAAATTAATTAACTAAATAACTGGAAAACGCAACAAATTTGGATTTATTGTAGCAAAATTTGCAATCATAACAGCAAATCAGAGCTGTAACAACAAATTTAAGAATGCAACAACGTTGGCAGGTAGTGGAAGGAACATTTTAAATTTCATGTTTGTTGTTGCTGGACACTTGTAACAGCACTCTGAGAGAGGGATACTGTATGGTAAGTGAAGCTACAGCCTCCTCCAGCCCTTTAGGTGGTTTAACAACAAGAGGAGGAGGTGCAACAGATCTCTTGGTGATGAAAGATAACAGGCTTATGCTTTCTGTTTGTCCTGCAAATTGAAATGGATAAAGTGTCATTCATCAGTGACTACTGACTATAGCAGCGCTGACTAAGTGGAATTAGCGCTCTGAAAACATTAGCTACATTTTGCTCATTATGCTCAGCCTCAGTTTGCATCGTTCTGACTCCGCTCAAAATTGTTGCCATACTGTTCCAAATTGTAACATTGTGCAGGACTGTCAGGGCGTGAAAGGAGACAAAAGCCTAAATGTATAATGTGTGTGTTTTGTCATCTTTTCCCCTTCTCCTCCCTCCCCCCCAGATGTCCACCTGGATACTTCGGGCCGCGGTGCTTGCAGCCAGAGCCACTGCGGCTGCTAATGCCCAAACCTAGTGAAAGTATGTTGACTTGAGAAACACAGCTTAACACAGAGGTGTGGTGTCTTGCTGGTACCACTACTGTCTCCCTCTTCCTGTGGACCTGGTGAGCCAGGCACAGACACAGTGGTAGCAAGAGTAGGACACTTCTGCCTCTGCTGTCCATAGTAATACTCTTGTTCTAATTTCTTGTTTTCTCTGCTTTCTTGTCTCTCTCTTTCTCTCTCTCTCTCTCCCTCACTCTCTCTCTTATTCTCTCTCTCTCTCTTGCTCTTCTCTAATCTCTCTTGCTCTTCTCTCTTCTTTCTTACGCACTTCTCCTCACTTCATGATGTCGCTTTCTTTTCTTCTTCTTCCTCTACTTCTTTCTATTCCTTCTATCTTTGCCTCCTTTCTGTGGTTTTGTTTCTTTCCATCAGGTGTCCAAATGACTTTACTGGTGATCGCTGTCAAACCTACGTTATGGCCAGTTTCTACCGTATGTCCATTTCCTCTTCTGTCAGTGTTGCATGCTGGAGCTGGAGGTGTGACATGAGCTCCTTGTTGATGATGGATGCTCTGCTACTTGTTCTAACAAATTTAAGTCAGTATGTCCCTCCATTCATTTACAGATTCATCATCCATATCTAATTTTTTTATGAAGCAATTTGTCATTAAAAATGTAAAACCATACCATTAGTTAACATAGCAGGTCATATGCATGGTTCGTTATATGACTGCATGCATTTCCGTAAATGTGAATTTCCTGCCTTAATGCTAGTCATTTACTAGATGCATTCATCCAGTGCTGGATACCAAAAATGAATAACAAAGCAATTGCACCATTGCACTGTCTAAAAATACATATTAAAATAACGTGTTTACTAACTGCAAATATAATGTAATGTAATTTTTGACTAAAAGCAAAAAACTAATATAATTCATTAGGGACTGGACAGCTGTCAAAACCAAAGTGTTTCAGTTAATGTTCAATCAGTGTGTTAATATAAACTCATTAACAGCTTGCTTAATAGTTTTTTAAACCGTCTCTAAAAACAGCAAAAACAATTAAAACAGAGTTCTGAGCTGTATGAAGCCCTCTGCATGCAAATATAATCACATTCTATAGTCCACCAAAAATCTCAAGTTCAGTCATGAACATTGGACAAAAGTGATGTTGTCATTAGCTTAAGCAAACATGCCAGTGTTGTTAATGTTATCCTACCTATACACTAAGTATCCCGTAGAATTGTGTGTAATTGGGTACAATTAGGCATGATCCATAAGAAAAAAGATTTTCATAGCTGTTGGAAATGATTGTTACATTTTTTCTGCACACACTTTAGCCAAAAAACTGGAATATTGTCTCTGGAGGCCAGACTGCATAGATGGTTCTGAAAATGCAAAGCAATAAATATTTAACAAAACTTTGTCTTTTCAAGAAAGCTGAATCCACCCCAACTCCATCCCCAAATCTTTGCCCCCTGTGGTTCATAGACCTTCCCCTTAATTACATCGTATTGTTAAATACTCCCCTTCCCCAGGGTAACATGCTTCACTACACATTGGCATTTCCACCATGTCCACATGTACATCAACTTTGGAATTACACCAAGATTAAGGAGGAGACAAGGAAGGGCTTGGGACTGACAGTTCGTAGCCCTGGGCTATTGGCTGCTACGAATGGCTGCCCTTCGCACTGAACCAGGCTTTTGTGCTCCTGTCAGGGCTGCTATGCTGGCACTGTTTACATTTCAACATGACCCCTGTTTTAACATGTGTTTATTTGCAAAAGGACAGCAGATAAATCCTGGGTGGGATTGGATGTAAACCCTGCAAGGACGCACCTCGGAACAGGGTTGAGCTGAACCAATTTCCTCTCCAAATCATAGAATAAAGAATGTACAATTTATGGGATGTTGTTAAGGAGGCACTCAAATGGGACTGAGCAAAAAGTATAATTTGATAGAGAACTTATTAACATGTCATGTTATGTCGTGACGTGAGAATGGTTACCTTTGTTCTTGTTGACTATCAAGTCCTTGCACGTCAGAGGTGTGTGGTTTGTTAGTGCTCTGTCAACAGCCAAGTTTTCTTTTTGTGCTCTGTGGTGTTGTTCAGTTTGGGAGGTCTAGAGTATCATACAACATGCAGGACACCCACAGAAGAACAGTGCACACCCTCTGAAACAGTGCACATACCTTCACCTAGGGTTCCAAGACATGCTTATTATTGCTACTTACATACACATTGTCCAACAAAGGTTGGAGGACATTTTTCTAAAGGTTTTTAATGCATGTCAGTCTACAATAATGCAACATATTAAAGACTAGTAGTTTATTTAAAAAAAATTAAAAACATTTATCACAACTACTGTGTTAGTGTAATAAAGTATTTGGCTGAGCTCTTATCCACTAGTGACTTACTGTCATTAGTTATATGGCCAGTCCCCCTGGAGCAAAAGAAATGTCTTGCTCAAGGACACAATGGTAGAAAGTGGAGCTTTGAACCTGCGACTTTGTGGCCATCAGGTTCACGGGCAAGTGTTTTACCCACTAGACTACTACCACCCCTTGTACGTTGGGAGTAATGCCAAAGCACATGCATCTTTACTCTTTTTTGTCATGTCAACAGAGCACAGTTTTCCCATATATAACTCTATAAATCATGCATAAATTATTTACAATGTTATAATGTTATTATCTCTGCTAAACTAGTTGGTTACCTTGCTGCATTGTTTGATTGATTTTAACTTTCATTTGCTTTCATTTGCACTAAATACAGTACACCTCCACTTATCACGTGGGTTATGTTCCAAGAGCACCCGAGTATAGTGAAATAACGCGTTGCTGTGATGTGGTAAAAAAAAATTCTAAAATTTTTTTATTATTTTTATTTTTATTTTTATAATGTAAACCCTAAATATGCCCCCAAATATGCTCCCAAAACACTTTAACTTCATTTTAAACTCATTACCCTTGAAGAAAATGTAAAGGTAAACCCATATTCGTACTGCACAGTGCACACTCCTGCAGTGCTAGAATGTAAAGTACAGATATATTCCCTATATAGACTGTACTGTAATTCATGCATGTGCATTTTCTTTGGTATGCGCTGTCATTTTCTTTGGTATAAGCAGGATAAATACAGTAATAAATTAATTTAATTTACAGTAAAAAAAAGAAGAACTTTAAGAAGAACAAAATGAAAAACACGAGAACACTGAAGACGCTCCACGGGGGAAATTCTGGTCTGCAGCTGTCACAGATGCGTCACAGGACAGCAGTCAATTAGCAGCAAGGAGAAATAAATAACGTTCTCAGATTGCCTACTTTCAAACCTCCCGCCTCTGAGTACAGCGAGGGATGCGGCAGCAGTCAATCAGTAGCAAGGAGAAATAAATCGCATTCTCAGATTCTCACCTCTGAGTACAGCAGTATTTCACCATCCCAAGACGCGCTTTTTTGTGTTCTTTAGACAGTACCAAAAAATGTATAGTTATGGAAATGTAGCTGAATTTAAGTTAATATTTATGTTACAAAATTAGTAAATTATATTTATCTTAATAATTTAGCACTAAACTGCATGAAAAATTATAGATTGCCACGAAAAAGGTTCATTTAATACATTACCCTTAACAAAAATATAAAGGTAAACCCGTATTCGTACTGTACTCCTGCAGTGCTAGAATGTAAATACTAATATTACCCCTGTACAGACTGTACTGTAATTCATGCATGGGCATTTTCTTTAGAAGCACGGTAAATACAATAATATTTTAGTGTAATTTTTTAGTAATAAAAATACAGTAAAATGTACAGGTAATCACCAAGAATTTTTACAGTTCAATGATTTACAGTTTGCTGGACAGTGTGTCTTATTCAGGGGCTTCAGGAGTCGTCGTATTGTAGTGGCCTGCCGGTTAAAGCAGACATTGGTCAGCGACCATGTTCAACAGCCTCTTTTAATTTAATTTACAGTAATAAAAATACACGGCTTTAAGAAGAACAAAATGAAAAACAAGAGAAACACTCAAGATGAGTCAGGGGCGAACTGGCAATCTGTGCGTTCTGGAAAAGAACGGCTGTCTGGTGTATGGTGGCCGTCGGCCTGTGTTTTTCAGCGGAGAGGCGCAGACATCTGCGCACAGCTGGTGAAGAAAGTCCAGGCTGTTTTTTAGTCCCAGTCCAATTGCAAAAAGTTTCAAATGGAGACTTTTTTCCCAAAGCTGGGGCAGCATGAGGAGAGGGCCTGTGGCAGCACTAGGGAGACAGAAAATAAATGCATCCACCAACTCTGTTTGAGCTCTGACTAATGAAACAGAATACACAGAGCCCATCAAACATGATGTCATTTCACCTAGGGTTCCAAGACATGCTCACCATTTGGCGGGATCTGCCACTTCTTGCCCTGTTTGACAAGGTCCTTAATGCCTGCCTGCCAATTAGAGCTTTGTCACAAAATTAAAAGTCCCTAGAATGAGACAGTCTTGACATCTCTGTGTAAAAGCATAAATGGCCTACAGTGTCGAAGAGCCTTCTAGGAAATGAAGGCCTCAGATGTATAAAAACACATGTAGTCAGGTTTTCAGATATCTGGGCCACCTCAGCCAGCTAGGACCATGTAAAAGACTGTTGTCATGACAGTGGCAGGGATTTACCACAGCTTATGTTTAGGACATGAAGCTGTCTGGAGAATTTGTGTGGTCCCAGTGCGGCAGCCCATCAGCTCCTTGTCTAGCCACCCAGTGGCACCAGTGACTTTCAAATCGCTTCACTGTCCCAGAATCCATCATTAGACGAGGATATCTGACAAACTCATACTTCTCTTCAGTAAATTGGTGAAGGCTTTTGTAAACAGCTAGTTTTGTAATATGATAGGTGAGTTTGTTTATTGTGGTGCCTTAGTACAGTTATGAATGACATAAAATGTTCAATGAAATTATTCACAAACATTAAGTATTCAACTGTACAAAAGTACAAAAAAGTAAAATGAGATGATACGAAGGAGCAACACAATGTTCAAATACATTACGTAACATAAGTAGAATAACACAAGACAAATATCACAACAGACAATATCAAACACAGTGGACAGCGGATCACTATAAAAATCTAGAATTTGTGTCTCATCTGAAATACTCAAATACTCATGAAAATACTCAAAATATACATAACAAAAAGTTTAAATAATTTGTAGGTGGAGTTTGGATGTATCGGTTCAGTTACACTTTATGAAAATGTGAATAGAGGGACAGTCCCACAACACAAATGTAAGGCTTAATTCCCTATAAAAACCACAGAGAGAGCTTGGTATAATACACACAAATTTGGCCTTAGCTGTGCATCCTAAGACAGGTTTTATAAGAACAGTGTATATGTTACGAACATAAAACTGAGACGCATTAATTTGTGCACTAAGAATAGAAGAATAAATACAGTCTTACGCAGCTGATTATTAACAAAGATAGGTGTGCCAAGATAACAACTTTGGGTAAGGTGGATGTACATAGTTCTTTTTCTTGAGCACATGCCAAATAATAGCTTATACAATGACTCCATATAGCTTAGCTGTACATGCTGTCCAGAACCACTGCCATGTAAAGTAAATGTATGTACTTATCTAGAAAAAGATAGATAAATCGTAGAGCAAAATGAGCCCAATTATACCTAGCCCTGACATGGTTTGCCAGTACTTCGTGCAACAGCATGTTCTTATTAACATATGTCACAGGGTGTACCAATTACACTCTACAGTTTGTGATTGACTCCTATATGCAAATAAGGAGTAATTGTACACCACAGCTGTAGTTGTGCCCCACAGGTAAGATTTGTTTAAGAAAAATTCTAAATGAGTCTAAAATGAACAATGTATTCTATTGTACTTGCATTCCATGACTCTCCTTACATTTGCAATTAATTTAATTGCCCTTCCTATAATGTGACATTAACCCTTGACCGACTTCTTCTAACAACTTAGTTGCCATAACATTTACTGAGGGGAAATTTTTTAAATGAACAAAAGCAGCCTTAATGACAACTGATGCTCGCTGACATTAGACTTTATGAATGTCTATGTTTTGTGTTAGTTTCCATGTAGGATTTATGTAGCCTTACAAATTCTGCCCTTTGGTGTTAGTGTTTGTTTGTACAAATTAACACTGGCTGCACAAAACAGTGGTCATACACATGAATGCTACCTACAGATAACAGTGATTGTATACGTTGCTTCCATAGAAGCAGTTGCTAACTTTTAACATATATGTTAACTTGTACTGCATAAGATATTGTCGCTGTCCAAATTAAAAATATTTCCAAAATGCCACCTTTACAGGAGTAGGCAAAAATTGTACTTGTAAGTCAAAGTCATTTTGGTCATTTGTTTGTTCATTGTAAAAAATCAGAATCAGAAAGAGAAAATGTTTTTGATCCAGGAGGAAATTGATTAGGTCTAGTTTGATGTAGAAAAATTAATATAAAAATCCTTATTTATTCATTTGGACAATGATGATATTTAATATTAACTACATTAACTACTAGATAAAGACTAACCAGACTGCATTTAAAATGTTTAACCCACACCAACTGACAAATCCATAAAACCCAACACCTTGCTGACAGTTTATAAGATGATGATCATGATTCCCCATCATGGCCCCATGGTCTCAGCTCCTACCTGTTAATCTAGAATTGTGCTCTAGCCTATAGGGCAGCATGTGGTGTGCTTGCCTGCCCCTGCATGCTCTAAAAACTCACTGTTGACATAACTTTCAGCTGCAACATTGTGCTTCTCTTGCTGCCTGACTCACCCTGCTAACGTCTCCAACCTTCTCACGCCATTCACATAATGCTTATATATGCCTTTGTATGTTCAGGTACCTCTCTCTTAAACTTTGTGCTTTTTATCTCTCTTTTGTTTTTTTCCCCTCCAACTGTCATCTTTCTGTCATGGCAGAGTCTCTTGGGATTGAATTTATGGGTATGGACCATTCCTTCCTTAAGTAGAGCTCACTGCTGTGATTTGCCATGCATCCATTGTCTCTCTCCAATGGACTCTAAAGCAAATGAACACATTGATTAACAAATCAATCTGTCTGTCAGCCCTCGCTGCATGTGGCGCAGCCTCTCTTTCCTTGTGTCAGCATGAGGATCTGTATCTGCAACCCTGGTCCTATTAGGGAAAGCTTGACAAAGCATTGTCATTTTCCTTGCTGTAAATAAATGCAGAGAAGATTTTTTGTGCTGCATGAGAAGTGACAGGTCACAGGCTAAATCTAGTCAAATCTACAAAAACAAAAAGAAGTGAATAAAAGCAGCAGTGTTAAAGTCACAGTTTGACCACTGTGTCTATAATATTATTCAGATATTGATGCCAAAATCAGTACTGATACCAATGTCGGCTACAATTATATAAGATTTTAAATTCTCATTTGCACTGTAATTCTGTAAAATTGGCACCATAGAAGTATTAGGTTTTGATGCCCATCTCTACCTGTCTAGAACTGCTGTAAAATTGTACATAATACACAGCATACCCTATAAACTGAATGCAGTCAATCAGTCAGGATGTTTTATGCCTGAAATTGGCTTCTTTAGTTCTTTTAGGGCAGCTGAGTTAACAAGTAAAGGATCCCTGTACCACACTAAGTAGCTTCATGTTCCTAAATAATATAAGCATGACTATTTGTTTTGTATCAATTTGATTACTATAATGAACTTTTACATGCAATGCTAGATAGACACTCCACCACGTATTTTTCAAATGTATTATCAATCAAACCTAGGTCTCTTCATTTAAAGTTCCTGGCAGTGTGTGTTGGGTTAACTGGATACATTGTCCAAGGTTAGCATGTCACAGCGTAAACCTCAGCCACCCTCTGTTTACCCAACAGTAAACTTTACAAGTGGATATCTTCAAGTGAATTTGTTTGTGTACACTAGAATATTGTTAACACAGCTAAGAGGGCAATTACATCCCACCTGGCAAGTTTAGACCCAGTTTGTGTCACCTGCTCATCATCTTCACTCACGCAAGTCCCCTCATCAAAGCTTACTTAGCTATCGTTTGATTATGCTATTAGACGTCATTCTGGCTTGTTTACCAAACACTTGGCAAGTCCTGCTGGCTGAATTACCTGCGTCCTTCTTCTTTGATATGGGACATGCTGGACTATGGCTTAGTGAGGTAAATTCCCCAAAATTCTTAATAAGTAGTGGATGAGTGCTGCAGATAAGAACCAGTTCTTCTTTTTGGGTAAAGTTTTCTACATGTGTTCGAGTATAGTTCTCTTCTCTTCACTTCTCCTCTTCTCTATTCTCCTCTCTTCTCCTCGCCTCGTTTGGTTCACTTTATTTATACATCCTCTCTATATCTCCTCTGCTTTGCTTCCCTGTCTTCCTATTTTTACACCTGAGCAACTTTTTGCCATTTTCTCCCTGCACCCCTGAGATTCCTGTTCCTGCCTCGTACTGCAGTCATAAATTGGACACCATCTGTGTTTTGTTTTGCTCTTCCTGTTTTTGTTTTCAGGCTTTCAAACCTACTCTCCTATCTTCTGTCATAAATAGCATGCCAGACTCCATTAGCATGCTCATTAGGTTGTTTATATGATCATTCCAGATTGACCTATTGTCTCTATTACAGCCCCAGTTTTCTCTTGAAAATGACCTTAATGGATGATACATGGGCCACATGCACCATGAATCGGAGTTTAGAGGTGCAGAAAAAATAATCTATATCCATAAGATTGCAGTAAAACAGCCTCAGAGCCTCTGCAGAAGTAATGGGCTCTCTCTGACTCTACCCTTCACACTCACTCCACAGTGTGGAACACACCACAGCTGGACAGTATCAGTTTTAATTGTTAGACATTTCCCTCATGTTCTTACCATTCTGTAGTGTGGCCTGTAACTTCTCATTTGATGTAGTCCATGTGGCCATTAAAAGGTTTATTTCCCAGGGAAACACAAAAGGCTGATATACATTTTTTTATTTGTACTTTTTTTTTAAATGGTCTTAATTTTAACATGCTTAATGGACAGCTTTCCTTTTTGAAATGCTGTGATTGTAGTAGCTAAAAAAAAAAAAATATCTTCACAACTTAGAAATCTGACCTGCAACTCTGGTTGCATACGCTCTGTTATGTAATCAGCATTAATCTGGCTTGACTCATGGAACCATTTTTGTCAGCCATTGCCTTAAACGAGTTGACATATGAATTGGCCTGATTCACAATGCCCTCCAGTGGACAGAATGGAAATGGAATTGTGCTTACATGGAATCAGAGAAGCAGGTTTCGTCAACGCCTTCAGGGATTCCCTTAGCACAGGCCCATCCACCTTCGCAGCCATGGTAATGATGCAAATTATGGCTCACACAAGCACTTTCCACTGCTGAGCTAGCCCATTAGAGACAAGCGGGTAGGCCTAGGCATGCTCCACTGCTGTGATTAACCCTCGTCCCCATGCAGCCAGTAAGTGTGTAGATTTCGCCTCCACTGCAGAACTCGAGTCATCCTGCACATTGAGCGTGCTCTCAGATCCCTGATTCTTGCAGTGCATGAGCAAGAGGTGGTTAAGACCAGACCAGTGGTTTTATTATTACTGCCGCAGTGGAATGTGTTTAACAGGGCTTGGATGTAAGGAGATGGACAGTGGCTCTAAAGCAATGAATCAGAGAGGCTAATGATTGTTCTCGGGTTGTGCTGTGTGTGTGTGTGTGTGTGTGTGTGTGTGTGTGTGTGTGTGTGTGTGTGCACGCACATGTGGCATGGTACAGAGGCAGAGGAGCTCTATCAGAAGAGAGTCCTGACAATCACAGGCATCTGCGTGGCTTTGTTAGTAGTGGGCATCGTATGTGTGGTTGCCTACTGCAAAACCAAGTGAGTACCTCTGCAGACCACTTAATGACTAGAGGATCCATGTTCTTTTGGTATATTTTCTCTTATGTATTCTTATATTTAACTAAAGACACATTTAAACAATTAAACTGCCTGCTTTGGTTACTGTACCCTTGAGACTGATATACACTATATGGACAAAAGTATTGTGACAACTGACCATTACACCTACAGGGACTTTATTGACATTATATTCAAATACATAGACCAACCCCCCCCTATACTGCTATTACAGCTTCCACAATTTTTGGAGTGTTTCTTTGAGTATCAAGTTCTTCCACACCAAACACATAACCTTGCTTTGTGCACTGGGACACAGTTATGCTAGAATAGAAAAGGTTCTTTGTCCACAAAGTTGAAAGCATGGCATTGTCAAGAATGTCTTGGTTTGCTTGGTTTTATACATCACATGGCTATGATTGAAACTGCTTATTTCAATAATTCAGAGATGTGTTCCGATACTTATGTCCATATAGCATATGTGAATGTTTTCTGTTTTGATATACCTTCCTGAATTGTTTCTTATCCAAAAAGTAAAATGCTATAACTTAGACATGAAAGCTAAACAAAAATAATATTTTGAAACATTTCGGATATTTTTTTATCATTCTTTAGCTTTCAAACACTGATGATGATTTGGCTTACCAGGATATGGGCACTATAATGAAGAACCAACCATAACCTTAAGGAACCTTAAGGCTGTGTGGAGGTTATTTTAACCTTTCATCACAAATCTTACCAAAATTATTCTTTAAAGAACCATCCACTGAAATGTTTTGACATCACTCCAAGGATTACTTTTTTGTCACTGTCCATTTTTAAGAGTGTACTGTATCTATGCTTATTTAGTGTGTGATGTGTGTAAGTTTTACTCTGGGCCGGTGTCTGAAAGAGTGACACTGCCTCACTATAGCCTCCCCCCCAGGAAACAGAGGAAGAAGATGCACAATCACCTACGGCAGAACATGTGCATGGATCACCCCAACCGCAACCTGGCCAATGGCCCCAACCATCCGGGCCCTGGCCCTGAAGAGATACCCATGGTAGATGTATGTCCTTTAGGCCAGAAATGAAATCCACACAAGTACTCAAATGCAACCACTTTGAAAATATTGTATTTACATGAAAATAGCACAACATTTCGTTTACAGTATTTGGCAGACACCCTTATCCAGAGCACAGAGCTTCACACACGACCTCTCTCCACAATACGCGGAAATCTCCACAATAACGCAGAAACTACAAAATATCCTCCAACTTTTTTTTGCTTTTTTGTATATATATAATTTTTTAATAAATATGAATGTAAATGCAGCTACATGTCCATATAAAATATAACTATAAATATAGAAAGTGGGTCTTGAAATGGTAAAATACTGCTGAAAAGGTTTGAAAGTGGCCAATCTGAGAAAGTTGTGCAGAGAGAGAGTGTGTGCGCGCACGTGTGTGTGTGTGTGTGAGACTGCTCCATGTCTTGTCTTAGTATTTTATTTTTTAAACGTTTGTTCCCCAATTTTCTACAGTTATCTTCGTTTATTTAGTATTAGTAAGCTGTGCTAGAAAGAGTTATTTTAACATTTCTTTTGTGTACGAGTCTTTGTTTTGGTTCGCCGCACGCTGCTAATGCTAGCATTTTCCTCCAGGTTCTGATTATTTATTTCTCCTTGCTGCTGCCGTTTGTAGCGTCTGTGGCGCTCCAGATCAGATGTGGATCGTCACAGTGTTTCTCTTGTTTAAAGCCCGGCATTTTTATTACTGTTTTAAATTAAATTAAAAGAGGCGAATATGGGTTTACCTTTACATTTTCTTTAAGGGTAATGCATTAAACTGAGTTTAAAATGAAATTAAAGTGTTCTGGGAGCATATATGGGACATATTTAGGGTTTAAACTATGCATTTTTAGGCTTTTTTTTTAACCAAAACACAGCGCAATTTTTCACTCTACGTGGGTGCTCTTGAAACGTAACCTCTGCGAAAAGCGGGGAATTGCTGTAATATCAAATTCATATAGGCCCTAATTTGTTCTCTGTCACCCTCCTGAGCACTGAGATGTATATCCTTTTTCCTTCACTGTAGTATAAGAACATGAATAGCAGGGCTGTGAGCATGCAGTACAGAACATTGTCATGTATTTTTGTTCTTGCGTGGGGTATGTTTCTGGCCTTACACATTTTCACACTACACTGAGTCTGATTTATTGCAGATTAGCTGAAAATGTGTGTCTGCCTGTTGCAGTATATCTCCAAGAATGTGCCAGCCACAGAGAGAGTGATCAGACATGGAGTCGAGGTGTCGTTTTCCGGCAGCCGTCAATCTTCCAGAACCCACAACTCCTCCACTCGAGCCCACTCCTCCACACACAGGTACCACTGCCAGAGTACACTCCATCCCACTCTTGCAGCAGATGTGAGTGTGTGGTGTGTGAGTGTGCTTGTGCGTGTACTGCATGCCTTTGGCCTCTGCTCACCATGTTCTGGGGTCATGCTCTATTTGCCGTCCACCTGAGTCATATGTCTGTTTTACGCTTACTCAACATTCCTTTCTCTTTGCTCCCCCTTCTAAGCTCTAGCATTAAATTTCAGTTAGAATTCCTCTTCCAGATTCAAAACAGTTCAGTGTTTTTCACACTTTTATGGATCACTGTAGTACTAATGTGATTGTGAAGGAAAACCTAAACTAAGAGCTTCTGTCCTAATCCACAGGAACCCACAGGAAACCCACAGTTATTACTATCATTTTGCTTTTCTTTACTTGTTTCAATAAGTTAAGTTAAAATGTTTTTAAATGGTGTAATAGAAAGACTTCACACTAGGAGTTGTTGGAATATAAACACCCTCAAAGAAATTCTGTTTTTGAGAAAATATAAAAAAGTAAATCTTTAACACATGGTTTTAAAAGTCTTTAAAAAAAGATGTTTAAAGATATATGCATGGATGGGGGGGAGCAAGGACCCAGGACTTAGAGGTTTTTTAATAGTTTTTTAAAAATTAACACCTTCTAACATGTGACTTAAACCAGTGATTTCAAGCTTTGCACCTGGGGTAGCCCTCACATTATTCTCTCTCTTTCTACCCCACAAACCCCCTCCCCGCAACCCACCCACTCCACGTCAGACATGAGGAGAGGACATGGAGTCTGGAGCGGACTGACAGTGTGCTGTCGGACTGTCCCTCGGGTATAATCTCGTCCTCTGTGGGGACCAGTAAGTGCAGCAGTCCTGCTTGTATGGAGGCACGTGCACGGCGGGCTGCTCACTGTGGCTACCCTGAGCCCCACCAGCCCCCCCTGCTGTATGGAGACTCATTCGATTCACTTGGCGACTCTCCTCATAGTGACAGGTGTGCAAGAGCACCTTTTTCTGCAGCTTTGAAACATATGGGGAATACAAGTGTACACTTTGGAATATAACTGAGCTTTCTAGTAGCAAAAGCAGCCTGAAACAAACATGCTGACAAAGACTGGGAAAAATGATCAGTTCTTGGATGTATTGTGATTCTTTTAAAGATCCTGCAGTAATGCACATTTGATCTGTTCATGAGGGCATTAAAATCAAGTTGACTGTCTTCAGCAGCTATAATAGCCTCTACAAGAGTTTGGACTGTATCTGTGGGAATTTTTGGTAATTTAGTCAAAGGAACACGTGTGAGGTCTAATAAGATATTAGATGAGATGGCCTGACCCACAATCAACATTTCATTTAATCCCAAAGGCATTCAGCTGTGTTTATGTTAGGGTACTGTGCAGACATCATACTCATCAAACTTATCTTCTTCTTCTTGGAAGAAGAAATGGCCTTCTCAAGCTGTTGCCATGAACATGAAAGTATATAATTGTCTGAAATGTATGCTTTGTATGTTTTAACATTAATATTACCATTCAAATGCTAGAAAACCAGATCTGTATCCCTTTTCCATACATTGTTACAACTGGTACTATGCTGTCCAGTAGACAAGTCAAGTCAAGTTTGTTTATACAGTGTTTTCATCATACACAATGGTCATTCAGTGTTTTTTAGAGGACTTGAATAGTAGGAAGTAAAAAAATAAAAGAATAAAAGACAGTTACAGTTACAATTGCAACATTTGGCACATAGTTCTTCATACTTGCAAAGCTAAACTCAAATATACATCTGCATTTAACCATTTAACTACCACGTTGCACAGCTTAGCAGACAGTGTCAAAAGAAATAAGAAGTCAGAGGTTAGTACATGTTAGCAAAAAACATGGTGCGCAAACTCACGGCATGACAGACAGAACTCGGATCTCGACTGTAACCCAGCATCGCGAGGGATCTCCAGAAGTTTATCCTGGACCACAGGGGCAGATCTCTCCTCTCTGGACTGGAGAACGGGTCTCGTGTCGGGGCAGGCTGTGAAGTTGAGGGGGCGGGGCGGGGCATGCAGTGACAGAAGCGCTGAGATCAGACCTTCTCTGCTCTGACTGAATTTTGATTGGGGCAAAATTCAGTCAGAGGCTCTGCGTACCGGCTGGAACCATATTTTAAAACATCATTATGATTTTTCTTTTTAAGGTTTTCCTTTCCTGAGTGGTGGTACCTAGAGATCCAAAATGAAGTTACTCAAAT
>JBBPCY010000023.1:7606127-7624236 GCA_037974405.1 Brachyalestes nurse
TTTCAGTGGTGTGTGCGAGTGTTTCAGTGGTGTGTGCGAGTGTTTCAGTGGTGTGTGCGAGTGTTTCAGTGGTGTGTTCGAGAGTTTCAGTGGTGTGTGCAAGTGTTTCAGTGGTGTGTGCATAAGGTGAAAAGTACAGCTGAAGATATAAGCAGTCTCCTATACATCACAAGCCACACCTGCTGAAGAGATGCAGATGGTTTAGAACTATGCTGCTTGAGGACAGGAAAAGATGAATCAAGTACAATAACATCAGCTTCCATTGCCTTGCATCTACCAGTCACCAGGCAAAGGACTGTGATGTCAGTCCATTGCCAGGACTGAGTTTTTCAACATGTTTGATATTCAAGGCCCAGTTGGACCACACACCTGTGGACCTGTGCTGGCATAGCCGAAAGACTAGGTAGAAGAGCTTGTGGCTATGCAGTGGAGTCAATAGACTGAAAAATCAGCTTTCCCTCCCTACACTCATTAAATGTCCCTAACAACAGAGAAGAAATACCTACTCCTGAAGCTGCACAACACCACCACCATTTGCTGTATATAGCTGCTGAAATCCCTTCCCTTGACCCAAATACTGATATCCTTCTGCTCATTGGACGGAACCTCCTCAGAGCTCACAAGGTTAAGAAACACCTAAATGGCAGACACAATGACCCATATGCACAGAAACTTGAATCGGGTTGTGTTATCACTGGTGATGTATGCCTCAGCAGTGCGCACAAGCCAAATGAAGTAAGTGCTCCGAAGAAATGTGTTGGAAAATGTCCCAGCCTTCCCACCCACTGTAACAGCCGCTTCAATGTAAAGAGAACTTCAAGTCTGAGGAGTCACGCAAGAGCCACTGCCTGTTAACCACAACCTTCGAATCTTTACTCAAAAGCCACTGCAAGGCTGTCTTTTGCCACACTGATACTGACCACCAGCTAGCACCATCTGTTGAAGATATGATATTCCTGTAGAAGATGGAAGGAATCTTTAAAGATGAAACGAACAGCTGGCTTCCCCATTATCGTTTCGCAGCCCCAGGCATCCACTTCCAGACAATAGAGCCTATGCCTACAAGCGGCTTTTGTCTCCTTGTCGCACGATTAAACAAGAGAGATGGCATGAGAGCACTTTGTTGAGTTCTTACAGGAAATGCTTGATAACAAGCATGCAGAAAGGAAAAGAAAGGTGGTCTCTCTCCATCTTTGGTGTTTATCACCCACATAAGCCAGGCAAGATTTGTGGTTGTTTGACTCAAGTGCAAGGTTTGATGGGGTGTTGCTAAATGATGTGCTCCTTTCAGTGCCTGACCTGAACATTTCCCCATTGGGTGTGCTCCTCTGCTTTTGAAAAGAACCAGCTGCTGCTACAGTAGACGCAGAACAGATGTTCTATTGTTTTGTAGTTCTGGAGGATCACAAAGATTTTCTTAGATTTCTCTGTAAGAAGACAACGACCTCAGCAAAGTCATAGTAGACTACCGCATGAGAGTCCTAGTCTTTGGAAACAGCCCCTCTCAGCAGTGGCAATCTTTGGGTTGAGATGTCTTCTCAGAGACCTCTCCAGCAGTAACCTCAGGTGAGATAACCCCCTGCTGCAAGACATGCATGATGGCTGGTGGAAATGGCAAGAATCACTACAGGATATTAGGACATTGAATAGCTCTTGCACATATGTTTCTTTCTCCATCTCAGGTGAGGGACTACTGTGTTTTCATTTTTACAGAGACATGGCTAAACAACAACATCCCAGACTCTGCTATCCAACTAGCCGGGCTAACATGCCACCGAGCTGACCGGGTCTTAGAGGAATGAGGAAGACTCGTGGCAGAGTTGTGTTTACATGAACGATGCTTGGTGTCGGGATGCTGTAATCGTTCACAGACATTGTTCTCCACTAATGGAATTCATTATAATTAAATGCAGACCTTTCTATGTACCGCAGGAGTTCACAGCGATTTTGCTGGTTGCTATTTACATGCCCCCCACCGCTAACACCGGCGATAGGAGTGAGACGCTCAACGATCTCTATTGGCACAGCACAATCAGACAGAATTCTAATCACAGCTGGCGATTTTAATCAAAAGGTTTTATTTATTTATTTATTACCCAAACTTCACCAAAACATGAACTTTCCAACAAGGGGAGCAAACACATTGGACTTAGTCTACACAACATGCAAGGGTACCTACAAGGGCTTGCCCCTCCCCCATCTAGGTCTCTCTGATCACATACCAATCATGCTGAGACCTGCATACAGAGCCAGAGTGAGAGCCATCAGACCAACAAAAAAGGAGCATACATCTCTAAAAGCATTGAAGATGTCACCCACACCAAAACTGTTACTGTTCAAATCAGAAACCATGGCTGACAGGTGAAGTACAGGCTCCTGAGAGCACGGAATGCAGCCTTCAGGGCCGGTGACACTGCAGCCCTAGCTGCATCAAGAGGTAACCCGTCCCGTGGAATCAAGGTGGCAAAACAGCAATATAGCAATAAAATATCTGGATACTTCAGCAACACTGGAGACACATGGAGCCTCTGGTGGGGCGTTAAAACCCTCACAGACTACTAACCAGCTCCCCAGATTTGTGATAGTGACATCTGTTTGCTGAACAGCCTCACTGACTGCTTGCTTTGAAACACAGAACAACACACCAGTACAGAAGACCACCCCTCCCCAGGGAGAGCAGGCTGTGTGTCTGTCTACAGCCAGCATAAGAAAGACTCTCTCAGAATAAACCCACGCAAGACAGCTGGACCGGAGAACATACCTGGACGTGTTCTAAAGGACATCTTTAACATCTCCCTGAGCCAAGAGACTGTTCCCATGTGTTTCAAAGCCTCCATAATAATACCAATTCCGAAAAAGCCCCACGCATCCAGCAATACACTGCAAAAACTCCTGATCTAACCAATCTAACTTATTTCTAGCCAAAACAGTTTTCTTGATCTTGTTTTGAGAATAATATACTATATAAGAGCAGATTTGTAAGATTATTTAGTTTGTTTTCAGATATTTTTACCTATTTAAAGAAATCTTACCAAGTGTAAATATCTTACTGCACTGGCAGATAATTTCACTTGATTCTAGTCTCAATATCTTACTGCACTGGCAGATAATTTCACTTGTTTCTAGTCTGAGACTTCTTGAAATAGGAAAAAATATCTTAAAACAATCTTAATAATCATACACATCTGTTCTTATATAGTATATTATTCTCAAAATAAGATAAATAAGATTTTTAGGCTAAAAATAAGATTGCAAGTCTTGGTTAGATCAGGAGTTTTTGCAGTGCAAGTCTGAGTCAAGTCTCAAGTCATTGAGGGCAAGTCTAAAGTCAAGTCACAAGTCTTTGTTTGTGCGACTTAAGTGAGACTCGAGTCCCCATCTCTGACTTACAGTGGATCCGAGCAGAACTAACAAGGCAGGACTTTCACATATTGACTTGAGACAAAGGTGGCATCCTCTGACTATCTATTAAAATTCCGATTAAACAATGATACACTCTGCCATTGTGATAGATTGCAGTATACTCTGGCAATGAATGGGAACTATCAAGCTTCTATTTCACATTGTACCATAATAGAATATCTGTAGAGGCTTAGATAGCCAAACATAGTAGCCATAACACTGTAGCTACCTACTTTTTCTTAAGTAGAGTTAATTAACTGATGAGGATTAGGTATTCTGGAAGCGGTACTGCAGAACCCATGGTTGGGAACCACTGGGTTACCATGCAGCCGTGTAGGCTGCCTCTGAAAGAGGCTCAGTGAGGGTAGAGAGGTCAGGCTGATTCCGCTGCTCCACAGTGTTTGTGCCGGAGTAAAGAGAGAAGCTAGCCCACGGCCAACTGTATTTACAGTTATCTCTCGCCTGCAAGCCGCCCCCGCCACAAAGCAACAGCCAAAACAGGAGGATTTATACTGTGAGGGGTTTATTACATCAACAACAGCTGAATAACACATTATCTCAGAAGGGTTAGGCAGGTCTCCTGTGCTCTGCTCTCTCCCTTTCTCTAATATGTAGCTATCTGCCCTCAGACACTGGCAGTTCTGTGACAGGCCAGGCTAGAGTGAATTTATCTGCTCAACTTGATCTCTGGCCATCGCTCAAAGGTCAAAGGTCAGTGTAATGATAGAGGTGTGGTGGCAAAATGATCAGATGTAACAATGTAGATTGCCCTATTTTCAACCAATCAGTTTGTGTGGTTGGAACCAACTGTTGTATAATTCTAATTTATTTGTAATTCTGTTGTTTATTCTCACATTATGTAATGTTTTAAAGGAAAAGCATACTTAGTGGTCAGATAAAGTTTTAAACACTTCTCTCGGGCAGCATAAGACTTGTGCACAGAAGTGTATACGTGGGTCATTCCTCAGACAATATGCTGCAGTTTACAGTGTAAAGTCACTCCATAATGGCCCATAGTTCCATTGCTGATTTTTCTTACCTTCATTCACTATGCAGCTTCTCATTCCCTATTGTGCCTTTCAGGTGCATGCGTATGTCCTACTTTTCCTAATGTTTCTCAGAAGGTGGGAGGACATGTTTACATTGCAGTCTAACAAACATTGCATCAGTTTAAACACTGCACTTCTTAGAAGTTGTAGTGCACAGAACACGCTTAAACCCCAAGGCTCATCTCTTACTAATGTGTGTGTTTTTTGAAGTGGCACTTCTCTTATTTTCTCTTCAAGAAAACATTTGACTCACATTTGACGTGTGTGTTCCATGAAAGCCTCTCTCTTTCTCTCTCTCTCTCTCACTCTCTCACTCACACACTCACACACACACACACACACACTTTGTTTATACAGTATATTAATACGTTTGAGTCTGGATGTCTGGTGTTATCATATTTGTTTCAATGGTTAAAAAAATGTTTTTTTGTAAACAAGACTGAATGTTGGAGAACAATACATCGATCCAATAATACATTGAGATACATCCATCTGCAGATACAGAGAGCCACTAGCAGTTCTATACCTACATGATTTGGCTTTAGACTTTCACCCATTACAATTTTGTATAATATGTATAATGCATGACTGTTTTATACTTCATTCTAAGAAAGTGCACCCAGACTTTACTTCTTCTTAAGGTATGTGCTCAGATTGGTAAACTTAACTTTGATCGCTAGGTTGCGCAAACCTAAAACTGACATGTCCTGAAACCACAGGTCTGGAAGTGATGCTAGCTCTTTGAGTATGCAAGAAGAAAAATTCAAACATTTCCTTGAATTTTGTCTTTCTACTGCCTCCCACTCCCATAGGTATGTGTCAGCTCTGACCACTCCGGCCCGACTGTCTCCTGTGGACTTCCACTACTCACTGCCCCAGCAGGTGCCTACGTTCCAGATCACATCCCCCAATGCCAGCCATGCCGCATCCTTGCCTCCATCTGCCCGTGCCCCTTACCCCCCACCCCAGGAGGAGGAGGATCATTCGCTGCTGCTGCGCCGCTACCAGGTTCCCCTGCATGAGGCGCAGCGATACCAGACCTACCGTCAGCAGCAATGGCAGAGCTTCCTGCGGGACAGCCCAGGCAGCCTGCCATCAAGCCCCCAGCGGCCGGCCCAGGATGAGGAATACGAGAGTACACAGGAGTATCCAGCCTCATCCTCCTCACTGGACCAACCAAAGAGAAATGGCGGGCGTAGTTGGCGCAGGTCCAGACTGAATGGGCATGTGGCCCCAAGGGGCTACCGGCCACCCCGGAACTATGGTTCACGCAGCTGTCTGTCAGACAGCGGCTCTGAGGAGGAGGAGGAAGAAGAGGGCGAGAGCACGCCCTTCCTCAGCATGCAGAACATGAGCATCCCTGAGCCCTCCACCATCTACAGGCCAGCACCACCCACGGCCACAGACACTCGAACTTCTCATAGTGCAGCTGGATGCCATGTAGCCCGCTCCAGCACACAGGACAGCGGCAGCACCAGACAGACGCATGTGCGCTCCAAACCGGACAGAGCTGCCCGCTAAATGAGAAACAGCCCAACCTACCCCACGAAAAATGTATAACTATAGACCTGCACCTATAAGAAATATTTTTATTTTATATAACTAACAGATATTCTAAACAAATGAAATATTTATTTTCATTTTAGCAAAAAAGTTGTCTACTAGTTATCAGCAAAGACTTTTTTCTAGGGAAAACTATTTATATGTACATTTTGATTTACAGCATAAGAGAAAAAATGTGCCAATTTTTTCACAACTTAAAGAAATAGAGTAATATTGTGGTGCCTTTTGCTGTATGCCGATGCCAGAGGGCCAGTGAAGTTTTTTGTAGCCTTTCTTATACGGACGCCTCATTTTATACACATTTACTCTTCTGTTGTCTCTTTTTTAGCCTTTTTTCCTTTTGGTTTTCCAACTTGAGTTCTTTTAGGAACTGACCCACCATTTGAGCTGTGACATTGCCCCCTTTCCAATCACAAACCCCCACACATCATGCAATATAAACTGCTCTTAAAGTGTATGTTTACAAAAATGTAATTCACTCATATGATTATGTTGCTTTTCCAATAGGAGCTCTATGAAAAATGCAACTGGGGAGGGGGCTTTTTCCCCTGTGAAACAGAGGTAAAGTGTGTGATTTCAGACCAAATATGTGCATATCTGCCACACACCACAGCAAGGTGTGTGAGCAGTGAGAGGAAGAGGTCTAGAAGCGAGTGTGGCTCTCTTGTGTCCAGCTCTAAGACATTTCACAGCAGACATTTATTGGTGCTGGATTAGTTATACCAGGGGATGTTGTATTGTTACATTTTTAGAGATCTGATTGGCCATATCATATTGGATAAATAGCTTTGTAGGTTCCCCAAATTATCACAAGTTTGAAATGTCATTGTCCAGATCACTAGACACTGATATAATCATGTTTTAATGTAAAAATGCTGTTGTTCATATTTTATTCATGAAAAATCGCTGTAGAAGTGCTTTTACTCATTTCAGAAGACAGTTTCATCTGGTTATTTTGACAGTCAACATAAAGTCAACAATTGTTATAGAAGTTACTAATAGTTAAGTTAATCCTTGACGATATTTAGGCCTCTGCCTATTTCTTATTAACAAGAGCTTCACAATGCAATTTGGCACATAGTCAATCAATATATAATCACATATCACCATAATATACAAATGGAGTAACACGTTTATAAAGACATAAGACACAAAAGCCTAAATTCATCACAAAAGATACAAAATAACAGCATAATATAGACATCTCTCAAGTTAGCCTACAGCATTGGAAATTCCACTTACTGAACTCAGGACCTAGTAAATACAATCACAGAAAACATTTATGATGTCACTCCAATGAAAGTCAACCAAATTAATAATATGCTACTTACTTTGAAATGATTTAACTGCAGCTTACTGACATTGTCATGATGAAATTATATCCAATGTTATGTAAGAAAACTGAATTTTTGCTGCTCTATGTGTAATAGCAGAGCATGCAACATAGCCACATGGTGGGCTGGCAAACATAAAGATCATATAAACCTTTTTCATTACTTGCGTAATATTTTATCTCATAAAGGGAAGTCATAGCTGCATACGTTTATCTTTTGTACAGTTCTGCTCTTCTTCCTGCTTTGTTTTCTTAAACATCTGATTGCTTAGACCTTTTCTTATTACTGTTGATTTGGCTCTCAGATTTAAATACGTTACCAATCCCCCAGCACTGTCACCCAAGAGTCAAGACTAAACCAATGTACCTTGTTGGTGTGGTGTTTAATTTAGTCTCAACAAATTTACATAAAACAGAAAAATTGCAGTATTTGTTGCAACGTTAGATCACATTGAGGTCAGTTCTGATTCAGTCAGAATCCCTGAAGTCTGTCCAGTCAAAGGCTGTGCCCTTAAGCAGATACTTGAAATCATACCTGCAATCATTAGCTGGTGGTCTGGTCTTTAGGGAGTTGCCCATGTGTTTTGAATCCCAGAACTGCCAGTGACACCACTGAGGCACCCTCAACCAAGGTCCCCACAGACTTGGGTAAATGGGTTAAATGCAGAGAACAATGTTGCGCTGTTCACACTGTGTGCTGTGCTGTAGTGTGTTCACGTGTAACAAATGGACACTTAAAAAAAAGTGTTTGCAATCACTGGTAACATATCTCAAAAATTGAATAAACAGTTGACCTCAAATATCAAATGTAGTTCTCTGAGCAATGTTTGTAAGTCCACAAAAGTAGATTTTTTGCCACCTTGCACCTTTACCAAGGGGGTGATTGCCTCTCCCTGTGAAAGTACAACTATTGCCAATGAAAACAGGACTGAAATCTTTTATAATGCCTCCTCTGGTAAAACAAATCCAGCTTGAATAGGGGTTAGGACTTTGCTTGATATTCATTAGGCTCTGAAATGCATAAACAGGTATTGGATCAGCTCTCTTTGCAGTGAAATGCCTGGTAGGTGTGAAAGTTTTGGGTAGTGTTTAGACTTGCCTTGATTTTATTTTTATTACTTACAGGGTATGGTTTGTCGCTGGAGAGCCTTGTTAATCCAAAGGGGGATAGTGGATATGCAGCAGCAGGGTCTGTAGACCTGACCTTGATTGTCGGTGCTGGCTTGTGGAAGATAAGAGAGAAATAAAAGCGTACAGTCTGTTCAATCCAGCTTAGCCTTCCATTCCCAACCATCCATACTGTTAGTGTGGCTGAGAGTGAGAGAGGGCCAGCCACACAGCATCTCAGGACTCCACCCCCTTTAAAACCCCAGCCTCACCAATCATGAGTTTGAAGAGAGAGAGAGAGAGGAAGACCCTCGCCTCACAGGTCAATGGATGTGCCAGCCCCTACTCATGCACGCACACACACAGACACTGCAAAGAATGGAGCAGGATCATGTAATACATATTCAGCATCACACCAACACAAGAAAAACGGCTGTGAAACTTCTGAGGTGTCATAAAAATACCAAAATATGCAAAATTTCTATTTGATTACATTCATTGTTTTTCTGAAAGACAAATAGAGCATTGTGTGGAAAACTGTGATGCCTGTTGTGTGTCTGAATTTAGTACCCCTTATTTATAATCAGTGAGACCACCAAATAGTGTAAGCACTAGAGTACGTATTACTATTATTATTCTTTCTATTGTTTTTATTTTTTTATTATTATTAGAAGAAATCATATATACATTGTTTTCATATGCAATTATGATAACAAGCCATGGCTCAGCCTCCAGTTTGAAGCAGTCACTGTTACTACACATTCACTGATGGCTGTCATTCCAAACCAACCAAACTTACAAGCAACTGCACAAAGCTTATTCTGCATGAGTGAGAGGCCTCATCTGCTGTTCAAGACCTGTCACTGTCAATAGCATTGCTTGTCACAAATTCATGAACTGTTGTTTTTCAGCTGGTCATCATTGACTTAATAGCCACTGTCAACAGCCTCCTCAAATGCCTCCTCATTTTGGAAGGTAAATTCCATTTTAAACAGGTCAAAAACTGAAATAACACATCACTGGTAAAGATATCTAAGGAGACCCAATAAATGGAGTGATGTGATGACTTCTAAAAAAGGATAGCATGTACTTCCATTATGAGAGATGTAAGAAATTAAAGAGATAGAGATGTTATGGCAAGTTGTGATTAAAAATTATACCTAAAGAATTCACAAGGTAAGCCCTAAAATGATTATATTGCAGTATTGTGATGACACAGTGGGATAGGATCTAAGATTTTATTTTAGTTTTGTTCTTCCTCACACTTTGAAGGCCAGAATCTGTTTGCTCCTTGCGCTGGCATTTTGGATCTTTTTTGGATGTTTGAAAAATGCAAAACCAGACAGTGCTTCTCTAGTTAGTTTAGATGCGATATCCCCTTCCCTCTCCAAACCCCTTTTAGACTCTGACCTTTTCTGTTTCTCCTCGCTTGAGAAGTATGAACGCCTCTCCTCTGCATGTCCCTATGGTCAAGATTAAGTGGGTGCATGGTAAAGGCTGCAGATGATTTCACCCCACCCCCCTCCCTTCAGTTGGTGAAAGTATATTTCATTTAATATTCAGCAATAAAAAAGTAATTTTTCCCCCAAGTGCATTCTTGGGATATGCTAGAAAAAAGAAATACATGCCAGATTGTCATAGACTGTAAAATAAAAATCTAAAAAAGCAAACCCACTTCACATGGAAAAATAAATCCTTCATATAATTTGAATTTTATACATGCATGTTTGTGTTATCCTGCTGTGATTTTTTCAAGCTGGGATGATATTGGATTTTACATATGTTAGAGAGTGTTACTTTTTACAGATATAACTTTTACAGCAACTAGGTCATGCTGAATAACCCGATAGTAGTGTTGCGATCATCTTTGACTATTAAAGCAGCAAGATGTATCAGAACCATCACCAGGCCTCAGTGTCCACTATCATCCAGCCTAAAGATGTTGAGGGAAAAAAAGGAGAGTGTACATAGAAGACAATAAGGCAATGAAAAAAATTATAAATGTGCCTTAGAATGTTGTATCAAGTATTCCATCATGCCAACAGATCCATGAGCATTTAACTATTTCATGTAAAAGTCATATTCCATCTCAACAAGCACTCTAAAGGTTATGATGACTGTGTGTAAGAGAGAGAGAGAGAGAGAGTGTGTGCGAAGTACACAAAACTTGAGGGGGGCCCCGGCGTGGTATCCCTTCCGTAAACCCACCCCCACCCCCAGACCGACAATGCGAGGGGCACCAGCGCAGATTCCCGTCAATAGACCCCCCCCACCCCTGGATCAACAGTGAGAGGGGCCCCGGCCTGGATCGCGTACCACACCACCCCCGGACCGCGTAGGGCCCCCAAGCTGCTAGGAACGGCCCTGGTGTGTGTTTATGTGTGTGTGCGCGTGCATGTGAGCGTGTGTGTGTGTATGTGAGTGTGGGAGACCAAAACAGACAGGAAAAGAGAAAAGGTCAGAAAGTGTGTATAAAGAAGGGTATGTACCTCCAGCTGCACACATCTGAACTGTCGTGTCAAAAGGACAATTCTTTTTGAGACATTTCCAGGACATTCATCTGGCTCCTATCACTGGCAACACTTTCTTTTCCCCTCAATGACCCTGATCAGCATCAGCTTTTATGTGTTTTCCTTCTTCCTGGTCAGTCTTGACATGCCTAAACACAAAACACCATGCCTTGCTATGGTCTCACTTAGCTGCCAAATCGAGTGCACAGGCTGGTCTGAAGTGGCTATTTATCATTATTTTCCTAAATATTTTCTGAGCACAAATGTTGATACAGGAATGGTCATGTGATTTTGTAATATCATGGTAATGATGGTAATAAAGTAATGATAAATTACTTGATCATAGTTATAAATTAATACCACTGATATCAAGGACTTAGTTTAACTCTGTGACCCACACTCTTAGCAAAAATCTTCTTTGATTGGAACAAATGAAGAACTCTTTTTGGCATTTTATAGAAGCATTTTTAAAAATTGGCAAACAAAAGGTAAAATAAAGAACCATTTATGTGTGTTCACAGCTTTATGTAGAACCATTATCTTTGTTAAAGAACCCTTAAACAGCAATTTAAGACTAAAATTAATCATCGTCATAAATGTTTAAACTGATAATCAGCAATTAATCACCTTAAACATCACCTTAACCACATTGTTTCAAGTGAATGGATCATTTTCTGTCATGTCAAGAAGAGTAATGCTGTACGATGTCTTTGTTGACAAAAATGAACATGGCTGATTTCCCCCATACATGCCTTGATTCTGTCTTAGATAAAATAATACGTGTGTAATACTCCCACAATATGGAAAGCTGATTGCTGAGATATAATTCCTGGCAAAAACCAGAAGACCATTGCAACCATAATATTTCAGATCTTATACAAGGCCCTCTTGGAAGCAATATGGTTACAAATGTTTGTAAGCCTCTTGAACACATCATGTTCATAATAAATCTATAGACTTTATGTAAGATGTTCAGGTAATGAATATAGTTGGACTGCAATATGCAGTCACTGTAAGGCAACAATAAGTCTTGGGGAGAAACAGCTATGACAGACTTTTATTAAATGCACTTGTGATTCATCTGTAACAAAAAATGTTGCAAGTCTGTGTGTGGTTTTTTTTTATCTTAAAGAGGCACAGAAAGAACAGGCCTCTTGCCTGAAACAGGCAAAGTCCCCAGGTAATTGAATGTGATTGATTTTCCACTTTGAATTCTTCAGGAGGCTTTTTGTTTATGGAATCATTTAAGTACAACCTGAAAAACCAAACATAAAAATAGTCAAGGAAATCTGAAAAGATTCATGTCAAGTGATCAGGTGCAACACGGATAATAATCCTTATCTACAGTTCCATGCTGAAGTTCTCATGTAGCTTCTAGTGGAACTTATGAAGATTCTTTAAAGCAGCAGTGCTCAAATTTTTCTAAGGCCCCCATTGCCTCAGCCCCAGATCTCCCCATCCACCAGCACATTATACAGTTTGCTCCCTTTCTCTGCAGCTATCACTGACCTTCTCATTCAAGACACATGGATCTGTTCCATGACATTACAGAGAAGTGGTTACTGGATATCTATAAATTGTTACTGAATTGAACTTATATTGCATTTTTACATGTGGTATCACTATTAATAAATATTACATATATTACATTCTTCTTATTCTTTTTTACTGATAAGGGATCACCATTCCTGTCTTTTTATCAGTGCCACTGTCTCCAAACCACACAACATAGCTGGTATCATTACTATCTTGTACATGTTCCTTTGACTCTTGCTGGTATCTGCCCATCACAAATCACTCCTGCCACCATTTTCCACCCATTCTACCCTGCCTGCACTCTCTTTTTCACCTCTTGGGGGTGTTGACCCCAAGTATTTCAACTCCTCCACCTTCGCCAGCTCTACTCTGTGCATTCAACATTCCACTGTCCTTCCTCTCATTCACACATAGGTATTCTGTTTTAGTCTTACTGACTTTCATTCCTCTCCTATTTAGAGCATATCTCCATCTCTCCAGGGTCTCCTCAACCTGCTGTCTACTCTCAGTACAGATCACAATGCACAATGTCATCTGCAAACATCATAGTCCACAGGGACACCTGTCTGTAAACCCACCTCCACCTTGAACTCATCAGTCACTCCTACTGCAGACTTTCACTGCTGTCGCACTGCCCTCGTACATATCCTGTACCACTCTCACACAGTCCTCTCCTACACAAGACACAGTGCAACTCATTCTGACTTTCTCTGTACTTCTACATCAGGTCCTTCAGAGCAAACATTGATGCAAGAAACCAGCACAATCTTTTCCAGCATGAAACCAACACAATCAGCACATCTCTTCCTAACCTAGCTTCCATTAATCTTTCCTATAACTTCATGCTGTAGCTGATCAACTGTATCCCTCTGTAATTACTACAGCGCTGCACATAACCCTTACTCTTAATAATTGGAACCAGTGCATTTCTTCTCCACTCCTCAGACACTCTTTCATTCTTCAGGATTCCATTAAACAATTTGGTCAAAAACTCCCCTGCCATATTCCTAAACACCTCTATGCATGCCATGTATGCCATCTGGAGCAACAGCCTTTCCTTTCTTCATCCTCTTCATAGCTGTCCATACTTCCTCCTTGCTAGTCCTCTGCACTTTCTGATTCACTATCTCCACATCGTCCTTTTCTCTCACTCATTCCCCTCATTTATTAGTCCCTCAAAGTACTCCTTCCATCTGCTCAACACACTCTTCCCAACTGTCCCTGCCTTTTCTTCATCTCTCTGGCTATCCCACTTCTTCTTCGCCAACCTCTTCCTCTGGATACTGTCCTGTACTTCCTCATTCCACCATCTTAACTCCCATACCTACCCATCTCCTCCTCATCACCCCTGTTCCCTTCACCAACATGTCCATTAAAGTTTGCTCCAATCACAACTCTCTCTCCCTTGGGTACACTCTCCATTACTTCCTACACACTCCAGTAAGCTCATTCATTTCACACCTAACCTGCAGGTCATATATACTAACAACATTCAGCATCACACCTTCAATTTGTAACTTCACACTCATCACTCTGTCTGATATGCTTCTCAGCTCCTACCCCATTTCTCCTCCCATTCACACCATGACAGAACAATTTCAAACCTCCTCCAGTACAACTGGCCTTACTTCCTTTCCACCTGGTCTCCTGCACACAGCCTTCTTTTTCTCCACCATATCAGCTAGCTGTCTCTCTTTACCTGTCATACTGCCAACATTCAAAGTCCTACTCTCCTGCTCTTCCTACTCTGCTCCTGCCTCCAGATACACTTTCCCCCTCAGCAACAGTACTGGTGTGGTCGTTGTTAACCCAGATGTCAACTGATATTTGACTTAGCAAAGTTTTACTCCAGATGGCTTTCTTGATGTAGAAAGCCAACCCAGTGGCTGGGTTTTATATGCTGTAAAAGTATTTAAAAATTTGAATGACTCTTGGCATATGAGTGAGTGAGTAATTAATGGTCACAACAATCAAAAATATAACCTAATATGCTGAGGGAAATAAATGTTTCAGCAAGAAGAGTGTGTACATACAAGCACAGGTGTTCTGATGAATTATGCTGCCATGATTAAAAATGCTACCGTAGCGCAAATCAACAGCAGAGTCTATCAATTCATGCTACCCTATCGAAAAATGCTACCTTCATAAAAACTTTAGTAGCCATTGGCTTCTAAACACAAAATATTTGGGAGCCAAATTATTTTTTTAGGAGCCATAATCTCTGTCAAATGTGATAAATAAATAAATATTGTCATGGCACATTCTGGATCCAGTCTTGCCCCATGTAAAGAACGTTAAAATGTCAGCACTGCACTCGACAGAGATGTTGGTCGTGAATGGTGAAACGAAGAGCCATTTGGGAGCCAAAAGTGCCGGATCTTCTTGGTGATCTGATCCTAATTATCTCATTAAAAAGAGCCGAAATTCTCATCACTGGCTCTCGATCGAGCCTCACTGTAATCAAGGGACAGTGTAGGAGGAACGACAGACTCAAGTTAAGCGTATCTGCACATAATTACTTTTAGTTATTTTAATTTCTCTTGGTTGTGACAGACGATTGCCAATGGCGACTAGTCGCAAAAAATAATCAATTTTAGTCGCCATCTGGAGCCCGTTTATACAGTTTATAACACTGATGATGAGAAATAATTTACAATAATATGCATTATCAGAGCAAAATATATTTTATCATTTTATCACGATTAATCATCGTTATTTTTCTTTAATTCATTGATCAAAATCTCTAAACCCCTACAATTCGCTGGGGTTACGTTCCAAGAGCACACATAAATTGTGAAAAATGGTGAATTTGTGATGTGGTAAATTTTATTCTTAACTCAGCTTAATACATTACCATTAAAAAAAATTTAAATGTAAGGAAATACCCGTATCCATACTGTACAGTGTACACTGAACTGCTGTCTCCCCCAGTGCTAGAATATAAAACACCGATGTTACCCATTCATGCAAGTGTGTTTTCTTTGGTATAAGAAGGGAACACACAGTAATAAATTCATTTGCTTTACAGTAATAAAATAACAGGGCTTTAAGAAGAACAAAACAAAAAACATGAGAACACTCAGTGAAACACTCGAGATAGCTCCATAGAGATGTGTCTCAGGGCAGCAGCCAAGGAGAAATTAATAATGCTCTCAAATTGGATACTTTCTAACCTCCCGCCTCTGGGCACAGGAGTATTTCACCATCCCAAGACACGCTTTCTTTGTTCTCTTGACAGTACCAAACAATTTATACAGTTTTATTTTATATGGAAATGTAGCTGAATTTACAGTAATGTTTCAAAATGTGTACATTTAGTAGATTTTGAATGGACCAATATACCAGGGCAATAATTTATTTGAAGGAAGTCTCAATTTCGATCTCTTGTTGACAATCAGACTCATTGTCCCGGATGGAACAGGGGGGTTGGACGACAGCGGTGGTCGGCGTGAATTTTCTGTCGTCGGACAGCCCATTGTAGGTGTACATGGGAAGCCTGCCATACCTGACCACTCCTACGGAACCAGTCGTCCACCGCTGGACATTAGTGGGTTCCGACTCCCAGGGCAAAAATGGAGGCTGGAACCCTAGAACACATGGAAAAGGAGTGAGTTTAAGAGAAGAATGCCACAATAAATTCTGAGGGTACTAGAATAGGTATTTTGCCCATGAATGCTGATTTTGGGAACAATATGTGCGAAGGAATCTGACAGTTTCCTGGTTAAGTCTTTTGGCCTGGTGGTTACTCTGAGGATGATACCCTTATGTCAAACAGACATTAACTCCCAAACGAGAAAACCACTACCATGCTGGTCGTATTACCCTCAGATTCTGGGAGATCTGTGATGAAATCAATGGCCAAGTGTGACCAGGGACGTCGGGGAACAGGTAGTGGTTCCAAGAGTCTGATCGAAAATTGTCGTGGGACTTTAGATTGTGCACAGACAGGACAGGAAAGTATAAAATCTGTTACATCCTCCCGAAAGGAGGACCACCAAAATCTGCTAGAGAGTAAATCTAAAGTTTTTGTGATCCCAGGTTGACCAGTGTTGTAAGGGCCCACTGTAACAGGATTTTACAAAGGTCAGGTGGCTCAAAAAATTTCTCTGTAGGGGGGGAAGTGTTTTGGTTGGGCACTTCTATTTGTTCCACCACCTCCCATTGAACTGGAGCTACAATACAGGCAGGTGGTGATGGTGACAGGTTTCTTATGCTCATCATAGTGCCGTGAGAGAGCATCAGTCTTGATATTCTTGATATCTGGAGAAAAGTCCATCTGGCCTGGCGAGGGTTAAGCCACTTTGGCTCCCATAAATATTCCAGATGATCAGTATACACAATGAAGCAGTGTTTTGCTCCTTCTAGCCAGTGTCTCCACACCTCCAAGGCTAGTTTAATGGCTAAAAGCTCTCTGTCCCCCATGCTGTATTTTTGTTCTGCCAGTGAGAGTTTCCAGGAGAAAAATGCACAGGGGCGTAGCTTAGGATTGGCTTGGGGAGTCCATAACTGCATACTAGATCATCGTTGGAGTAAAGAGGTTCGGCAACCTGGCTGAAATTGTGGATGAAACGTCTGTAGTAATTAGCAAAACCAAGGAAACATTGCAGATCCTTGATGTTCTTGGGTTCGGGCTACAACAGAATGGCCTGTGTCTTTTGAACTTTCATCTGGATTGTCCCGACACCTAACACGTGACCCAGGAAAGAGATGGAAGCTGGTTGAAAGACACATTTCTCTCCCTTTACGCAAAGTTTATTCTACCATAAACTTTGAGGAACCAGTCTGACATGGTCAACATGAGAATGAGTATACGGGGAGAAAATTAAGATGTCATCAATCAATACAAACATGTCCAACATGTCTCGGATCCATTAATGATTGAACACAGATGGAGCATTAACTAATCCAAACTCATAGTGCCCTCTAGTGGTGCAGCTGGTAGCGTAGTGGTTAGGGTGTTCGCCCTGCAATCTGGAAGTTGTGGGTTCAACTCCCAAGACTGCTAAGCACCTCTGAGGTATGCTGGGCAAGGTATTTTCCCTGGGTGTCATGTACCTGGCTGCCTGCTGCTTTACTTGGTGAATGGATTAAATGCAGAGGAAGAATTTCGTGCTGTGGTGTTTTCATGTATCATCACTCTCCCTTATATGGATCAAATTATATGCACTTTGGAGGAAGGGGTAGCGGAATTGAACTATGATTTTATTTAGGGCCCAATAATCTATGCAGGGTCGGAGGCCACTGTCCTTCTTTTCAACAAAAAAGAGACCATGCAGCTGGAAAAGTTGAGGGTCAGTTGATACCAGCTGCTAAAGCCTCCTCCACACAAGGCAAAAGGGGTAATCCAAGGTCCAGAAATGGGTCAAAGTAGCACTGGGAAAAAACACAGTCCAGAACACAGAGAAATACGCTCAGTAACTACACTCAACAAAAATATAAACGCAACACCTTTGTTTTTGCTCCGATTTTTCATGAGATGGGCTTAAAGATCTAAAATTCATTCCAGATACACAATATTACCATTTCTCTCAGACATTGTTCACAAATCAGTCTAAATGTGTGATAGTGAGCACTTCTGCTTTGCTGAGATAATCCATCCCACCTCACAG